>MJUT01041790.1:161263-173829 GCA_002080005.1 Gigantidas platifrons
AAGTTATCATCTGGAAACCAAATATTTAGCAATTTTGAGGTATAAAAAGGGGCATAACTCTAGTAAAAATAGTCGAGAAATTGTCATTATCGAACTTGACCTAGTTCTTTATAAGATACACTTACATACCACACCTAGCTTCAATCTGACTTTTCATTCACAAGTTATCATCATCTGGAAACCAAGCACACGGACGACACCCATTTCTATAGTCCCATTTGAAGAAGTGTCGGGGGACAATCAACTTGGCCTGTATTTTATCTTATGATATTGATGAAAATTTAGATGATCATTGTTTAAACTTTCTGTTGCATAATATCACAATTAAGTGTATCAGCTGTAATTTGACCAATAATTTTTATCATAAAAATAATTATTGATTTTGGGTGTATACTGCCACATCAATATTTCAGTTCTGTATATCGTAAATCTAGTTTTATTGGTATCTGAGTATCTGGAGAAAACCATGGACCTGACACAAATAACTGTCAAGCGTTGCCACATAAATATATGATAATGGCACTTTGACATAGACATTATCAATAGTATCTCAGTGAATCTGTTAGGATGAGCAGTAATACTAGTGATAATGTATGTCTAGACCTTCAAAACTGATGTTATTGTTTTTATAGATAATGTTATAAAGTGTTTGATGTCAGACTGACCAATAATTTACACTCCCATTGCTTTGACAGGTTTTTGCTTTAAAATTGCTCTCCACATATTGATTTTGTCTTATTCATGTTTATTATGAAATAACTATAATCATGTTGCCGTCATTTTAATGCATGTTGCAAATAGCTTTATATAATGTCGTAGTAACTCGTGCCCGATAAAGTTGTAACAAGTACAGCTCATAATAAACAGGAATCAAAATAAATGATGACAACTAAATATGCATGCTTAACAATTTAAACATACCTTGTCATGATTGTCTGTCTATCTGGACGTATATCTAGTAATATCTTTAAACATACCTCGTCATGATTGTCTGTCTATCTGGACGTATATCTAGTAATATCTTTTTGATTTCAGGTTCAAATCCCATATCTAACATTCTGTCTGCTTCATCTAGGACCTATAAGTAGTTAATATCTATATACTACTGATGACGATGACTTAGTTATTTCTAGTACATTCTTACGATATGAAGTTAATATTTACGTACAGTATGAAAAGATATCATTTCCATGACAATTCAGATTTGTTTTAATCTCTTTACAAATCAAACCAGAAACTCCAATGAGGGAGTAGTAATTGCTGACTTTATTAAAAGCTTCTAATTCATTAAAAAGTGATGAGAACTGAAATTGGGGGGGGGGGGGGGGGTTTTACTGGCAGCAGGTATTATAAGTATACACAACATTCTATACAGTGACATATTCTATAAATTGTTATCAGTAAAATTACTTAATGCCAAGCTACTTCAATTGGTCAAATTGACAATCATCACTGCACTAAACTGAAAGATCAAAATCTAAATCACAAATCAAACATGAAGAAAACAATTATTTTACAGAAGTCAACACATGAACTTTCTCATATTGAGGTGAAATCCATAATTTTTCCAGCATTTGCTTATAAGTCTTGTTTCTTTTTCTAAATGTATTTCAAGCACTGCTTTCAATGTCTTTCCTGAAATAATTATATTAACTTACTAAATAAGTGACTGACTTGACGTTAACTATATCAACTTACTAAATAAGTGACTGACTTGACGTTAATTATATTAACTTACTAAATAAGTGACTTACTTGATGTTAACTATATTAACTTACTAAATAAATGACTGACTTGACGTTAATTATATTAACTTACTAAATAAGTGACTGACTTGATGTTAACTACAGTTGACTCTCGTTGTCTCGAACTCAGTTGACTCGAATTTCCAGTTGAGTCGAATTTTTATCGAAGTCCCGAACTTCGTTGTGTATAAATATATATATAATTTGACTCCTGTTGAGTCGAATTCGATTGATTTCGATTGATTTCGAATTCAGATGAGTCGAAATTTCGGTTGTCTCGAATAAAAGTTTTGGTCCCGAGATGTAGAAAGCCATATTATTTACATTCGTTAAGTCGAATTTATCTGTCAAAACATGTGTATTACCTTGGGATTAAAATCGGATCACAGGTGAAACATCCGGTCATTGACTTTGACATTTTTACCTTAGGTTATTTCACATGTTTATTTTAACAATTGGTCAAATTAATTAGTGATAATAATTGAATTGGCTTGGTATAATCTACATTTATTATGACACAGGTTAAATGTGTACAATAAAAAATTATCGATTTATAATAAGTGAGCTTGGGTCGGCATACATCAATGATTGTGAAAAGTACACAACAGAAGCGTTTTATCTATTGATTTATTTGTCGGAAATTAATTTTCATCAAAGATGTATAATTTCTCAATTTTGAGAGATTTGAAAAAAAATGTTACTCTTATTTAACAGTTGTAATAAAAGGGGAAATCACACGATTTCTCAGAATTGGCGTTATTTTCGGTCGAGAATAGTTTTCTTCTACACTTTATTGAATCAATGCAACAAAACAGATAAACATAATCATACACACAAAAAAAAAGGATATTTAGAAGTTATCAGTCATTCCACAAGATTCAAAGAATTTAACAGAAAAAAAACAGCAACAAAAATATTGAATAAGTTTAAAATCGTTCTGAGAATTGAGACATGCGATGCTCGTTTTAGTTCTTCAAAATTTCGCTCGAGTTGTCTCCTTTTCGTCATTAAACAAACTACATTTCCGGTATTTTCATAGCTCCTCCTGAGTCGAACTACGGTGGACTCAAATTTTTTCCATGGTCTCATCGAATTCGAGATAACGAAAGTCAACTGTATATTAACTTACTCAATAAGTGACTGACTTGATGTTAACTACACTGAACTGCAAAAGAGACGTCGCATTTAAAAAAAATCTTTTTAATACCGAAATAACCATTAAAAATGTTATTTTTGAAAATATATGTGTTGATTAACACACAAGGTAAACGTCAGCCACATTTAAAGGGAATTTCTACTTGGGTGATTTTTATCTGATGTTGTAGAACACTAGAATCTCCCGCCCTTCGTGGGACACACTTTGCGGTAAAAATTTTGAATGGTTAAATGCTTATGATTTTCGTGCTTTGGTAGGGGTATAAAAGGCTTGAAAATTTCAATGATTGTCAGTATCAGTTTTGACACCGAAGCTATGCCACGTTTGAATCCACAACAAGAAGAACAAGCCATAGGTAGACTGCATGCTGGGCAACCTGCTAGAGTGATTGCCAATGGCTTCAACTGTAATCTCCGGACAATTGAACATCTGCAGGTACGCTACAATGCCACAAACAGCACGAATGACCGACCACGCTGCAGTAGACCACAGATTACCACCCCTTGCCAGAACAGGTTAATGGTCCGTCAACATTTGCGGAATCTGTTCACTAGAGCTACTGATACTGCACGACACACTGTTGGAACACATCAGAGACCAATAAGTGCTGAAAAGATTCGCCGTCGATTAGTTGCCAGCAATCTAAGATGTTACCGTCCTGCCAGGGGACCTATCCTTACGCCCTGAAACCGACAAGAGCGTCTTAAATGGGAATTGCAGCGACAAAATTGGCGTAACCAGCAGTGGCGTAACGTCATCGTCTCTGACGAAAGCCATTACTGCATCTCAACCGCAGATGGAGAAGGCGAGGAGAACGATATGATGACAACTCCATTATGGAAAGGAATGTTTGGGGCGATCCAAGCATCATGGTATGGGGTGGTATCGGACTCAACGTGAAATTTGGTCCAGTTATCTTCCAGAATCTTGGCCTGGGGAGAGGCAATGGAGTAACAGCTGCCCGTTTTGTGCCGCATTTCGCACCTCATCAAAACAAGACGTTCCAACAGGATAATGCGCGTGCACATATAGCCAGGGCAACAAGAGACTTCTTGCAGCAGAATAACGTCAATGTTATGAACTGGCCAGCTCTAACTCCAGATTTGAACCCTATTGAACATCTGTGGGACGAAATTCAGAGATGGTTGAATGAAGAGCAGCCAAGCCCGACAACTGCAGCTGAACTTTCGGTAGCATTTCAGAGAGTTTGGGCACGTATTCCTATCGCATTCACCAATCGCCCGGTCAACTCTATGTATCGAAGATGTGCTGCTGTGATTGACGCTGGTGGTGGACATACTCGTTATTAATGGAAGTGGAATTAAAACATCAAAATGTTGTAGTTTTGCTTTATTGAGACATTCGATATAACTTCATAACTTAGAGACAATGAATCCACCATTCAAACAATGTAAAACGAATTTATTTTAAGTTTATTGTATTTCAAAATAAATGTCTGTGATTCTGTAATTTGTTGCGACGTTTCTTTTGCGGTTCAGTATATATTAACTTACTAAATACAGCAGAGGTGGCGAAATTCGTCGGACCGTCGGACAAGTCCGACGTTTTTTGTTGCTGGTCCGACTAAAATCGTATTTTTTCCGGACCAGATGTCCGACATCGATTTCGGAATTTACATTTTTACACATGAGTGGAAGTGACTCATTAAAAATAATTTCCGGTTTGAAAAAAAGAAACATGCTTTGAATGATGGAAAATGTGTGTTGGGAAAAGCTCTAAAACGTAAAATATCGGCAGAGGTAATAAGAAATCCTCAAAGTAACTACGAAGCCTAAAAGTAAAGACCTTAAGCTTAACCCATCATGGGAAAAAGATCGACGCTACCGGATGTTCCATCCCATAACCAAAATGGACCATAACAAAAACGGAATATTGAAATTAAAAATTAATTTGTTTAGTGTGTTTTAACTATAAACATATGTTCGTTTGCACACAAATTTGCACAAAAAAATAAAACAATTGCAAGCACATTTTTATATATTTAGTATGTTGGGAAGATCTTTCTATTCCTTCATGACAGATACAAATGTACCTCTGGGCTCTGGTGATGAGCAGGAAGCCATTTACATTCGTTTTTCAGAGTAGAGATAATTGAAAGATTTCTGGGAATAGGAACACCAAACAGTACTTGTTCAAAAGATCTAGAGGAATTTGTCCTTAAAATGTTTGAAAGTAATAAAATAAATAAAAGTCATTGGTTAGATTTTGATTTTTGTTGCTTAATGCCACTTTCAGCAATATTTCAGCTATAGCATGGCGACCAATTTTAGTGGTGGAAGAAGCCGGAGAGGACCATGGGCAATCAACTGGTAAACTTTATCACTTGCGGCTGTGAGTCGAGTGCAACCTTTTTTGTAATTTATAAAGCTGGGCGAGAACCCACACTGCATTGATGATAGGCTTGTACGAGTTGTTAGGTAATCCAACTACCTAACTAATTGAGCCACCAGGGCCACATTGGTTAGAAATAGCCTTTATTCGATCAGTTTTGATCAAGTATTGATTTTTGCAGAAAAATTATCCGGTCCGACAAACTTGAGTTCGGTCAGACACAAGATTTCAGCTTGTCTGACCGAATGTCAGACGAGAGACGAGAGTTTCAGGAATTTCGCCAGGTCTGAATACAGTCAAACCTGTCTATAGTGGTCACCTGGGGGAGAATTAAAAAATGACCTATATACAGGTGACCTTTATGTGAAGGGTTTTGATTTTTTGACAAAATATTGCACGTTAGTTGTAAATAAACATTTCTCATTACATCTTATGTTTTTAATGTTTTACATGTTATTTTGTTCCTGTCGTAATTTTACTCTGGTTTGTATTCTGTTGACGAAATTATCTCAATATGATATGATTTGAATAAGACATACAAATAAATAAATAAAAATATTTAATAAACAAAACTAAAGTACAATTTCCAGTAACACAATGTTGAATTGGGAACATTGTTTTCAAAATCGTAAAGAATCTCACGTTTTCTTTAAAGAATGTTCATTATCTGGGTATGACCAACACCTCACTCACAGCCAGACAACTTTTCCCAACATCACAATGATTTATCACTTTCACTTTGTTGTCAAATTTCAAAGCTTTCCTATTTACGGATGTTGATGATTTTGACATGATGCACTAGATACAAAATATTTTTGGTGAGTGAATTTCTATTCTCGTAATCAATAAAAATCCACAATAACGCCCGGGGATAAACTGTCCTTTATATCATTTACTATTCACAAAATGAATGCATGGTGTTTGTTTATTTAGTTAATTAAATTAGTCAATATATTTTGTAACACTTCAGGATTTTTGGTACATTTGAGAAAAATACAGATCTTCCGAAATAATTTCCGGTATTATTTTTAAAATAAAATTTACCGCTATACAAAGGTTTTACGCTGAAAATTACTTATAAATGGTGACCGCTGACCACATTGAACAGGTGACCGCTATATCGGATTAAAACATATAGTAAAATGCACCGGGAGAGCACGAAAGTGACCGTTATGAGCAGGTGACCATTATATAAAGGTGACCGTTAGGACAGGTTTGACTGTAAGTGACATACTTGACGTTAACTATATTAACTTACTAAATAAGTGACTGACTTGACGTTAATTATATTAACTTACTAAATAAGTGACCGACTTGATGTTAACTATATTAACTTACTAAATAAGTGACTGACTTTACGTTAAACTATTAACTTACTAAATAAGTGACTGACTCGATGTTAACTATATTAACTTACTAAATAAGTGACTGACTTGACGTTAACTATATTAACTTACTAAATAAGTGACTGACTTTACGTTAAACTATTAACTTACTAAATAAGTGACTGACTCGATGACTATATTAACTTACTAAATAAGTGACTGACTTGACGTTAACTATATTAACTTACTAAATAAGTGACTGACTTGACGTTAACTATATTAACTTACTAAATAAGTGACTGACTTGACGTTAATTATACACTCCGACAAAAGTTAAGCACTACCCTATATTTCTATCGATATTTTTTTTTTACATCAATACTGTTAAAACAATAAAATAGATATCACCATTTTTCTTACACTTCTTAAAAGACTACACCAAGGGCTCTAAAATTACCAATCTACGAAGTATTTATCATCCTGAAAGACGTGACTATGACGTGGCAAAAATGGGGTTCAAAACAGGTGCTGGAAAAACGTAAAACCAGTTTGTCTTTGATGGAAGTTTTTAACATTGCATTAAAATGCAGAGTCTTCAGATTTTAAGAACTTTTAAATGCATCTATTGTGCATATGTGTAAGGCATAAAAATCAATAACGAGTATATCCACCGCGTTTATTGTGAAGTTCTGTAACACGCCTAATCATGCTTCGCACAAGACGCCTAAGCCGTTCTTGGGGGAACTGTTGCCACTCCTGTAAGATAGCAGTTCTTAATTCGTCAATATTTTGACATTTTGGATTGCGTTGGTTAATTTTTCGGCCAATAAAGTCCCATACATGCTCTATAGGGTTCATGTCTGGCGACATCGCAGGCCATGGAATTGTCTGAACAGCCTCTTGCTGTAAAAAAATGTTGTACAATTCGAGCTCTATGTGGCCTAGCGTTGTCGTCCATGAACACTGGCCTGTCAGCCAACGCATGATTGTCGAAATGGGGGACTACGCGTGGAGCGAGCACATTGTCACGGTATTTTTGGCCTGTCAGATTACCATCAAGAACGTACAAGTCCAACTTACAGTCAAAGGAAAAACAACCCCAGACAGTTACATCCCCACCCCCAAAAGCAGTTGTGCCCAAAATGTGGTTGTCCTGAAATGAAGTGTAGGGTATAACAAAAAACGACTTTCATCAGACCAGTGGACCCGTCTCCATGTGCGAATAGTCCACCCCAAATGATCATGTGACCAGTCAAATCGAGCATGGCGATGACGTAATGTCAACTGTGGACGTTTTATGGGTCGTCGCACCATACCAAATCAATAGAAAATGAAACTTAAAACTCTACACACAAAAAATCAGCTTTCGTTCGCAAACACAAATGTTGAAAAGTACACGTGGCACTTTACACACCCTGTCATATACACATAAATAAAAATCGATCAATAACATGTTTCACAGGTAAGTAAGTATGTGTGTACAGGTAACGAAAACAGCAAACCGATTTGAAATAAGTTCATTATTAGAAAAGATATTATTGAAACAAGTCAGGTGGTGCTTAACTTTAGTCGGACTGTATATATTAACTTACTAAACAAGTGACTGACTTGATATTAACTATATCAACTTACTAAACAAGTGAATAACTTGACGTTAACTATATTAACTTACTAAATAAGTAACTGATTTGACGTTAACTATATTATGCATCACTAGATCATTAAGTCGGCCAGGCGTAGCTACAATAATCTCTACTCCTTTAGTAACAACATTGATTTGCTCTCGTCTATTTCCTCCTCCATATACACATACACTACAATAACAATATCTTTTTATCAAAAAATTTCATTTTTTTTTTTTATAATACAGCATTCTGCTTTGGAATAACACTGTTATCATACATGTATCAATAATCTGCACTGGAAGATAAATTTACAAGTATTAACAACTTTGAATAAAATAATTTAAAAAAAACTTCAAAACTTATCGTGACATTTTTTTAAACCACGTCAACTTCTTACAATCATTAATCACATATTCATGCCATGATATAACTGAAATATTGTTGAAAGTGGTGTTAAGCACCATAATCCTAAACCTTAAACACATATTCATCAGAAAGCTCTCGATGTGGCCATGATCGTTGATATTTTATTATGAAAAGAAATTTTAATTTGTATTTAACTATCACTTGGGCTACCAAATTATTTAGTTCCTTGGTTTGAATGTAACAAGCATCTTTAAAAGTTACTACAATATACACTTGACCTCATAGTATATTTATTAACACTCTGTCCTGACAAACTGTGTAGGGATATTCACTTTTTATTTGTTGCCAACTGTGGATATGTCATAAATTAAAACTAGAGGCTCAGTGGGTTTGAGCTTGTGTCGCTCACCTTTCATTCTGCTTTGAGGAAATTTAATACAGAACCTTCCATACATGTAGATGCTTCCTACCAAATTTCGGTTCATTTGGCTAAGCAGTTTCAGAGGAGAGGATTTTTTAGAAATCGACAAATCAGAAACAAGAATTGCCAGTGGCGGCCATATTTGTTATTGGACTGGGACAAAATGTGCAATCTTTAGAGAGGACCTTACATAGATGTTTCCTACCAAGTTTCAGTTCATTTGGCTGAGGGGTTTCAGAGGAGAAGATTAAAATGTGAAATGTTAACGGATGCCAAGTGATGGCAAAAGCTTACTTTGCCTTTGGCAAGGTGAGCTAATAAAAAAGTAAAAAAATAATTCAAATTCAGTCGGTTTTTAATACTCCATCTAGACTTTTCTAGCGTTGTCTCTATAATAGCAGTTTTATTAAGTAGACAAAATACAGAAAAGATAAAAGAAAGGAAGGGACTTGTAGCAAGTCTATACTCCATCATGCATACATGATTTGTATACATAATAATTATATCACAGCCTTAGTTAAAATTAGCATGTCAAGTATTAATTGATACTGACCAATATTATTTTCGGCATGTCACCTATAATCTCAATATAAATTCTTGACAATCACACTGAATTTCAGCACAAACTTGTTAAAAATTAAGCTTACCACAGAAATTAATACTTTTATAAATAAATAGTTTACTACTGAAATTAATAATCTGCCAAGAAAATTAATACTTTGATAGCCTTAGTGTAGACAACTAATGTATATTACTAACAAGGTTCTGAATTTGACTCCCATCAGAGACAATGTGTACTTTATAAAACCTAATATGATCAAGTTTGTCAGCGACATGCAGAAGGTCTATAGTTTTCTCAGTATATTAGGGCTCCTCTATCAAAACAAATTTGGCAGCCATGATACAGTACAGTAAAAGACATGGCGTGATAAATCACTGTGATAGACATATTACTCATCTTAGATACTGATATATCTTTTGATCTGTTTAATCTATATTTACTTACTTTATTGTGTATTTTGGGTGATAGCAAGTAACACTCTAAATACAAAAGAAATTTTGAAGATATATTAAACAGAACAAAAGATATATCAGTATCTAAGATGAGTAATATGTCTATCACAGTGATTTATCATGGTATGTCTCTGACTGTACTGTATCAGTATCACTAAGATGAGTGATACGTCTATCACAGTGATTTATCATGGTATGTCTCTGACTGTACTGTATCAGTATCACTAAGATGAGTGATATGTCTATCAGTGATTTATCCTGGTATGTCTCTGACTGTACTGTATCAGTATCACTAAGATGAGTGATACATCTATCACAGTGATTTATCATGGTATGTCTCTGACTGTACTGTATCAGTATCACCAAGATGAGTGATACGTCTATCACAGTGATTTATCATGGTATGTTTCTGACTGTAATGTATCAGTATCACTAAGATGAGTGATACATCTATCATACTGATTTATCATGGTATGTCTCTGACTGTACTGTACTATTATAGGGTATTTACTCAAATATAAGTGAGCATTATCCTGTGCAGAATACTTTATAGTGCAGGCTTTTGAGTACAATTAGTATTCTGTAAGGGACAATATTCATCAATATTCGTGCAAAAACCCTATCTTTGTACAGTGGAATTTTATTAATGGTGAGAAAATGGTTTTTTTTATGTTTTGCCACAATTTGGCAGGATTATTGCAAACTAAATTATGGTTCATACGTTCTAAAGAAAATATTAGACTACTATAAAATAAAACTGACATATTGTGGAAAGTGCTGTTTAATACACAAATGTACTAATTAATCCAAATTTACCTTTTTATTCCTCTATAGTTAAACTTTTTAACCTCAGTTTCTATTTGTAAGGCTAACTCTCTGGTAGGTGATAAAACTAAAACATTTGGCCCCCCTCTGTCTTCTCTAGGTCTGTAAATAAAACAAATAATTTTTAATTTCTTACTGAATATCCCTTTGTCAATCAGACCATACCCTGTCATTTCTGGTTCAAGAAACATTTGGGAAATGAGTGAGTGATTATTGTTTAACGCTAAATGAGTAATTTTCAGCTATATCATTGCGAAGACAACTTACATTCAATGAAATGATGATGATGATGATGATGTCCGCTTTGTACTAGCTCACTGAAACAATAGTTCACAGATAGACATGTTGCTCCACTCGGACACATTCTGATTCTGAGAAACCTTAAAGCTGCCTGCTTAGCAGAGAAACAGCTAATACTAATCTTATAGTCCCTAACATATTAAAACGTAAAGATTTCCATATTTTCCCCCAATTTATTTTTTATAAAAAAGGAAAAAAATAAAACAATTTTGGTAACCATTCAAATATGACCATAATTTTCTCAGGCATATAATATTGTTGAGTTAAAGACATAAGGGGAAAACATTATAAAAAAATGAGATGTAATGACCACATGAAAAGGAGTGAGTGAGTGATTGTTGCTTAATGCCAATTCAGCAATATTTCAGCTATATCATGGCGAGAACAAGTTAATTTTCAATGAGATGATGATGAGGTCTGCTTTCTACTAGACCAACACGCTGAATTAGATTTTTATGGTGCTAGCTCACTGAAACAACAGTCTGCGGGTAGAAATGTCACTCCACTCGGACATATTATCCCGATTCCGAGCCAACCAGTCTTTGCTCTTTCTTCTTAATGCTGTATGCTTAGCAGAGAAGCAACAAATACCAGTTTTATAGTCTTTGGTTTGACGTGACCGGGGCTCAAACCGACGATCTACCGCTATTACGCCACTGATGTGGTTACATAAAAAAGACAGTGTGTGCTTGACTGAGAAACACAACATTAACTTTGTATGGCCTAAGTAATTGTCAGTAACAAGTTAGTGATTATACTTACACTGGTTGGTTGTCTATATGTATAAATGCTGGTAGAAGGAATGCTAATGTCTTCCCTGTTCCTGTCTAGAAAGAAGAAAACACTGTCACTGGTAATAACATTTTTTTATACAGAGAAACCAGACATGTAATACTTTAATTTAATTATTAGTACTATTAATAGATATATGGTCTATTTTATGTGTTACTGCCTGCAACAAGTATATGTCTGTGGTAATAAATGAACACCTTGTTCTTTGTTTTATGTGTTACTGCCTGTAACAAGCATATGTCTGTGGTAATAAATTAACACCTTGTTCTTTGTTTTATGTGTTACTTCCTGTGACCAGCATATGTCTGAGGTAATAAATGAACACCTTGTTCTTTGCTTTATGTGTTACTGCCTGTAACAAGCATATGTCTGTGGTAATAAATGAACACCTTGTTCTTTGTTTTATGTGTTACTGCCTGTGGCAAGCATATGTCTGAGGTAATAAATTAACACCTTTCATCTTTGTTTTATGTGTCACTCCCTGTGACAAGCATATGTCTGTGGTAATACATTAACACCTTGTTCTTTGTTTTATGTGTTACTGCCTGTGGCAAGCATATGTCTGAGGTAATAAATTAACACCTTGTTCTTTGTTTTATGTGTCACTCCCTGTGACAAGCATATGTCTGTGGTAATAAATTAACA
>MJUT01041790.1:179881-198634 GCA_002080005.1 Gigantidas platifrons
GGCCATGTTGGATTTCCGATCTGCACCAAAATAACAAATTTAGTAGAGGACCTCCCAATGAACATTTCTGCCAAATTTGGTCCAAATCAGTTCAGTGGTTTCAAAGAAGAAGAAGAAAGTATGAAAAGTTTACAGACGCGGACGACGACGACGACGACGGACGCAAAGTGATGACAAAAGCTCACATGACCCTTTGGGTCAGGTGAGCTAAAAAGTAGCACCTGTAAATAGTGAAGTACTTGAAAAATATTGAAAGCCCTGATGTATAATATAGAGCTTCCATGTAGCGACCAATAAATAGTGTGGAGTCAGTTGAGAGATCTAATATTAAGAGGATTTATTGATAGTGATCAGGATGTAAGGTTACTGGTAATAAGATGAAACAGTCAACTAGTATGAGGATTTATTGATAGTGATCAGGATGTAAGGTTACTGGTAATAAGATGAAACAGTCAACTGATTTGAGGATTTATTGATAGTGATCAGGATGTAAGGTTACTGGTAATAAGATGAAACAGTCAACTGATTTGAGGATTTATTGATAGTGATCAGGATGTAAGGTTACTGGTAATAAGATGAAACAGTCAACTGATTTGAGGATTTATTGATAGTGATCAGGATGTAAGGTTACTGGTAATAAGATGAAACAGTCAACTGATTTCATTTAAATATAACATGTATCTTATATGACATTAGGAAAGAATTAACCTAAATTTATTGTAGATATACAACTAACCATTTCTTACAATTGTTCTTCAAATTTATATCGATTTATAACAATAGAAAGGGGTATTCAATTTCCTTGATTCTACAAGAAATAAGCTTAGGTCATGAATATAGATACCGTATCAATCTGTCCAACAAAAGTCTATTAATGTTTAAGACATACATTGTAGCAGCCCTCTGGCAATGTCTTAATTGGATAAACATGTTTTTTTTTCAGCCTATTTCAATTTGTGGATAAAATTACCATTAAAAAACATCCATCAAGATTTTGGACTGACTGAAGGAAAAATATTGAAAATAAAACAGAAATTTCTACTTAGATACCAAGGCAGTTAAGTGTCAAATGTATTTATGAAAGGTTCTCAGGTAATAAAACAGAAAACCTGGTTGTGAACCAGTGGACACCATGTTTAGAGTGTGCCAGGCTCTTAACATGTCAAAGACCTCTATATAGATTTAGAAAGAGTGAAGGCACATTGCAGTTACAAAAGGCCACATTTTTTCAGCACTTCCAAACTCTCCAAACTTTTCAAAATTTGTTGCCACAGTTCTCTCTCTTCATTTTACATACATGTAGTTTTTATATATTGTTAAACTTGTTCTTGTCCTCAGTATACCAGAACATGAATTATTTGGAGATGGACGTTAAGCTTAAACAACCAACAATTAATCGATCATAAATATATTACATGTTAAAATGGTATGACCAACACACCTTTCAGTAGAGATTTAATTTTCTATTAATATTTTGTTTAATAATCTGCCTTGGGGTTTCTAGAGAACAAAACAAAATAATAGAAATTTCATATGAGTTGATACCCTAAACATATAAGATACTTAATGGCTACTGTATGTCATTCTTAATGGTATCAAGTGT
Source organism: Gigantidas platifrons (assembly GCA_002080005.1). Classification (NCBI taxonomy): domain Eukaryota; kingdom Metazoa; phylum Mollusca; class Bivalvia; order Mytilida; family Modiolidae; genus Gigantidas; species Gigantidas platifrons. Next base: position 181,485 of record MJUT01041790.1, read on the forward strand.
ATACATGCACTTAAAAGATTATTCTATTAAACTATATTATTTTATATTTATATACTAAAATGTTTGCACAACAACATCTAATGCACAAATAATTACTTAGTCTGTGACTTTACCACTGGTCCTATTGTTCCTGGACATTAAATATCTGATCAGATCAGTAATTGATTTTTCATTGAAATTGTTCTTAAAATTTGCATTTTTTTTTACGTTCAGGACAGTATCTTCTGAAGTCTAACATCATTGACTGGTTACTGCTTTAAATTGACATATTTTTTTAAAGACAATAAGATTTATAAAACAATATTACTAGATTATCTAACTCAATTTAAACTTATCATACTAATCTTCATACATTGTAAACTCTCTATTGAGAACATCAGAAAGAGAACATTGTTTTTATATAATTCATATAACAATTGACTTTTCTAATCTTTAAAAGAGACTTTATCCCTGGGAAATGAGATGAAAATTGAGTAATCTAGTGGCTTTATAACTTTAGATAAAAACATCATTACAAGATTATCCTAGATTTATAGTAATAAGCTATTCTGGATGGTCTTGTACTAATCCTTTTGAGATCCTTAAATTAATAACAGCAGAGATAATGTGATAGAGACACCCCCTCCCTCCATGTGGATCTTAAGATATTTATCTTTCTTGTTTGTCATCATTGTAACCAACATATAAGGTGTGACATATGACCTTTTAAATAGGGAATGCCAGTTTTCATGCGACTCATATAATGCGAGAAAAATTAAATGCCAACTGAAACTCTAAGCTTACTTAGATTTTGGCCAGGGAAGAAAAAGAGGCTGACAAAAATAACCAATCACATAATAAATTGCAATGAAAAAAATACAAACAATAAAAGAATAACAAGAAGCTATGTTCTCTAATATTTCTTCCTTTGGGTTAAATGAAGATTTTTCTTTATATTGATTATGGCTAACAGCATCAGTGATTGTAATGGTTAGTGGTTAGCGTTCTCGTCTCGAGTACTGTAAATCATGTTCGAGCCCAAGTGGGGTAAGGCAAAAGACAATCAAATTGGTATAATTTGCTGCTTCTCCACTTTATAGTACATAGAATTAAGGAGTAAGAGCAAACACTGGTTAAGTCAAAATCAGGATAATGTGTCAGAGTGGAGCGAAATATCTACCCACAGACTGTTGTCTTAGTGAGCTAGCACTATAAAAATCTAACTAAGCGTGGTTGTCTAGTACAAATCAGACACCACCATCTCATAGAATGTAACTTCTTCTCCCCATGATATAATTGTAAAATTGTAAAAATTACACACTAACTATAGCTAAGTTGTTTTAGCAGCTTTTAATGCAATATTTTTTGTTAAGATGAGCAATATTTACCTATAAATTTATCAATAATGTTTTGTTTAAATTGGCCTGATTAGTTTCAGATTTTTTTTACCATCAACTTTTTTAAATACATTTGAATATCCCTTTTACACACTACATTTTACCTGAATTTGTTCTTGTATATCAATGAAGATGAAACACAGCTCACTTGACATTAAACAAATAGATCAACACATTTAACATTATTTCCTGTTTATTTAGTATTTCATTTTGAATGTACTGACAAAAGGTGTCACAAAGGTGCATCCTGAAACTGACTAAATAAACAAGAGATAAAAGATGAAAGGTAAAATGTCAACACAAACAAATCCATATTCTACAAAAGAAAGGACATCCACAGAAATCAGCCTGATAGTGTCTTCTTTGTTCTATCTTTTTACCTGTTAATTATTCCTTCTTTGTTCTACCTTTTTACCTGTTAATTATGTCTATTTGTACTTAACTCAATATAAATAATTCTGTCTTTGTCTATCAGTTAAATGTGTTTTTATACAGTTCTATATTATGTAAAACATGTTTATGTATTTACATGTAATGATGATATAAGATAAATCTTCTTAACTTTTATATACATGTAATTCAGTAATTACTGACAATTTGTTTATATTTCAAAGTCTTCCCTTTTCCTTCTATGTTAATCAATTAACATTTATGTATATCATTGTTAAAGCAACAATCTATACCAATCATATAAAAACACTCGTGAGTCGTAAGTCTTTCTGCAGTAAAATATTTCCCTATATATTCCATGTAAAACCACTTTTTTTTTAAATTCAATGAAGTCATTTCTTATTATCTAATTTTCTTGAATAAAAGCAGATGTAGATTATTCCCACATTTTCTCAGAATTGTGTGTATTTTTGTTTGCAAGCATATATATGACATAAACAAAAATGTTAATTTTAGAAGTCACAATTTTCTGTGATTACATAGTAATATTTGACAGAAGAAAACAAAATGAAGCTTTATGTTTAAATCATATTTATAGAAAAATATGTATACCTCTATACAAATAAAAGTCAATTAGTCAATTAAGTGTTTTATAGATTTCAGCTTAAAGGATGAGTCTTAGAACTACTAAATGATAAAACAAAGTATAAACACAAACTTCATCTGGATTTAAATGGCAAAATGTGCAATGTGTAATGTCGGAAACAGGACAACTCGGACCAAGACAACTCTGACCACTTTTAAGACAACTCGGACCACCTTATGGACAACTTGGACCACTTTTAAGGACAACTCGGACCACTTTTCTAGGACAACTCGGACCAATATTTAGTGTAAAATCAGACCACTTTTTAGGTCTGCTCTGACCACTCTGTAAAGACAACTCGGACCACTTTTTGAAGACAACTCGAACCACTTTTCCAGGACAACTCGGACCAATATTTAGTATAAAATCGGACCCATTTTTAGATCAGCTCTGACCACTTTGTAAAGACAACTCGGACCAATATTTAGTATAAAATCGGACCCATTTTTATATCAGCTCTGACTACTTTGTAAAGACAACTCAGACCAATATTTAGTGTAAAATCGGACCCATTTTTAGATCAGCTCTGACCACTTTGTAAAGACAACTCTGACCAATATTTAGTGTAAAATCGGACCCATTTCTAGATCAGCTCTGACCACTTTGTAAAGATAACTTGGAGCACGTTTTGAAGACAACTCGGACCATTTTTTGAAGACAACTGGGACCACTTTCTGAGGACAACTCGGACCACATTTTTTGACAACTTGGATCACTTTTCCACTTATAACACACTTACATGTACGGGATGAGTTGTCTTTAAAAATTGGTTATAGCTGACCTAAAAGTGGTCTGATTTTACCCTAAATATTGGTCCGAGTTGTCTTAACAGTGGTTCGAGTTGTCTTGGTCCGAGTTGTCACGAATTCGTAATGTCTACCATGATAATAAAGATTGGTTAATTGGTGTTTAATGCCAACTTTAGCAGTAGTTCAGCTATATCATGGCCTGAACAATTTTACCAATTGATTCCTGCAACTACAAGACTCTGAGAAATAATACATATTTGTGTTATAAAACTATTGGGTTAGACAATAAAGATCCTGATGACCACAAGAAATAACAAATTTGAAATGTTTGGGTATTTCAATGGCAGACAATATTCTGTCAGTACAAAGCATATAATAACTAGTTTTTGTTATCTTTCATTGATTTTTGTTGTTTATTGTTATTCTTGCCAGCCCCATAAAAAATAAATAAATAAATAACAATAAAAAAATAAAATAATGAAAGATAATGAAAACTAGTTAATATGTGTCCTATAGAGGCAGAAGACTTTGGTCTATTTCAATGGTTACTATGACTATATGTAAGGTCAAGATCAATCACTTCCTGTGTACATTGTTGGTTTGGTTTAGTTTATGGTGCTTAACGCCACTTTCAATAATGTTTCAGTTATATCGTTGCGGTCAGTTTTATTGGTGCCTAGAGGAAACCGGATTACACGGAGGAAACCACCGACCTGCCGTAGTGTAGACTGGAGAATGCTTCAAACAGATATGTTAGACAAGTGAGTGAGTTGTCTGTACAACATAACAGAAGTCAGAACTAAGATGATGTAGTCGTTCATTTATGTCACGTCTACCTGATGTCACATGTACAGTACACATACTTCAGTAAGCTATACTAATTAACTTATGTAGTGTTGTGCCCTGGACATTGATTTATTTCCAATAGTCAGAGAAATGACATAAGTTATCAGATTTACACCTTCTGATTACCCCTTTTAGTATCTTCAAACTTTTCTTTCTGACAATAAGAAGAAATAGAATCCCTGATAAAATAACAGTACTATTTTGACCAACTTATTCTTAATACAGAAAAAAGTGAGAAAAAGTCAAATTTACATATTTTGTTTTGTTTTGATATTATCATATCCAAACCCAACTTAAAAATCTCAAAAGAAAACAATAAATTACAAAAATATATTTAATAGATAAAATACATAAAAGACAACATCTATTTATACATGTATAACATATTATACATAAAGCACTAAATTTGCATAAAAGCACCAAAGGTAAATAAACACAAGATTATAAATAAGAAAAATACTATCCATAGTTAGTCACATGATCAATTTAACAAGATCATCAAAGTCACATGGTCACTGTATAGAATATATAATCCTGTGATAATGAATCCACTATTTATGTCCTATCATATTTTTTTACAACTGAGGTATGTATCCACACAGTATATAATGTTTAGTAGGAATCTCACACAAGATTTAAACAGTAGTCCTGTAGACAGTATAATGTTAGAATCTTCTGACACACATGATATACAAGAACAACTACTGCTACGTCGCTTAGAAGATTTTCTCACTTTTGACTTCTTGGAAGATTTACGGCGTTTGTTCACATATTTCACAACATTATTGTCATTGATATCTCTGCATTTCTCTGAGAAATTTAAATAGTTCTCTGTATTTTGGAATACCTCGTCCTCCTGCTCATCGGTTACGACAGTTGTTGAGTCTGACGTTATTGATGACACTGCATCTGTTGTAATAGAACATGTTAAATTGTCTTTGACCACATGTTCTTCTTTGTCAGCTGTTAGTGGTGCTGGAATGTTGATATTTGGCTGAAGCTGGGATGCTGACTTTTTCAATGATACCTTTGGTATACCAGTACTAAACAGCTGTCTTTGAACTGGATGTAGATTGGTTGTAGGTTTATTAATTGTTTTACTTTTAACAGAAGTCTTTGATCTGTTCTGACTATATCTATCAGTGGCTACTTTAACTTGAGATATGGTGGGTGTAAATCCATTCAGGCGTCTAGACACAATCACTGACATTGGAGTAGCTGCTGTTGATTTCATCATTGGTGTCTTCACAGCTGTCCAGTTTGTTGATGATTTCATCATTGGTGTCTTCACAGCTGTCCAGTTTGTTGATGATTTCTGAAGTTTTGAAGTTGATTGACTGGTCACATGAGGTCTGTGTGGTAATACCATCGGAGTAGAAAATAGCCCTGTCCTAGAAATCTGTGGGGTGGACATCTGTACAGGTGATCTCAGTCTGCTAGGTACATGGTTCTGTGGAATCTTTAAACTAAACTTTTTGTTTAGTAAATGTCTTGGAGTTACAATAGTCATGATGGTGTGTACTTCTCTATGCAGTAGAACTCAATAATGACAATTAGAAATTCTCCTACTACATATATGAGTAACTCCTGCTGTTTCTCAACATGTCAATTTAATCACGAATAAATCAACTGACCAATCAAATGAGAGCATTGTACAAACAAAGTCACTAACTGTCAAATCCTTCCCCACTCAACTGACCAATGATCATCTACCTGTAACTCAGGTAAACACCCAAGCCAACATACCTCTGGTCCTAATTATCTGGAGACAGTTTTTCTTAACACTAATCAAAACATTTGATACTTTTGAAGACTGAGCTTGTGCCAGGTGTCAATTAATGATCACCTGTAGTTTTGATTACCCATCAGATCAATGACATAACATGTCCCCCTCCAGGGTAAGGATGAGAAAATTGGATATCATTGATAGAATGTCTTTATTGGTTTTTTAACATTATAATGACAATCTGTTTCTAAAGATCACAAAGACACATTTAACATTCATTTCCATTGTTTGGTTCAAAGCAAACATTTCTGGGTTTAAAATAATATATTTAACTTAAAAGGCAGTTTTTTCAAAATGTGTTTTTATCTAAATCATAGACATATAAAACAATGTGTTTCTGTTGATATAACAATCTAAGACTGTATTTGTCCACAGTCTTTTGTAGTTTCCTCTTAAATATAAAATATTTAAAAAAAAAAACATATCTAAACCAATCAGCTGATAACTGTATCATTATTTTTTTAATTTCTGAAAAAAATATAAAAAATACTATTATTAAAAAAAAACAAAACCTGCCAGGAAATTATTATTTCATATTAATTTAGAACATATTTTGCTACTTTAATTTTCTTAAATTTCTGAAAAAATAAAAATTGACTATTATTAAAGATTATCTCAAAATATATTAGAATTTTAGTATGTGAAGTTATTTATATAAAAATAAAGTACAAATGTATGATTACAATGTTGAGGTATTCCCATTTACATTTACTGCAGCAACCATTTTGTATTTGTGAATTTACGGTTTATGTTGTTTAACGCCACTTTCAACAATATTTCAGTCATATTGTAGGGGTCAGTTTTATTGGTGGAGGAAACTGGAGTGCACAGAGAATGCCACAGACCTTTATCACATAATTGCCTGAGTGGGATTCAAACTCCTAACGTTAGTTAATTAAGTAGTTGTAAATCAATCTACCATACGATTACTACCATGACGGACCATTGTGTGACTTTAGAATGGAGATATATTTAAATACAAATGTAGTTAGTGTGTTTAACATTCACTTCTACAAAAGACTGTGACAGCCTTCAAAAAGTTGAAGATTATGTCAGAGGTTCTACAGGACAATTGAAAAAGGTTAAAACTATTTACAGGTTTCATATATTAGTATTTCATAGAGGAGACAGTAACCTTGGATGTTTCAACAGAGAAACTCAAAACTATAGGCTGTGTCAGCCAGCTTCAGTCAGATTATATTGTACGAGGGGAAACCATTATTGTCTTTGTTGAGTCTCACAAGGAGGGATAATGAAAAACGAGAAATACATATGCTGTGATTGTTTCATGTATGGCATAAGTCTGTCTGTTTATAAATAGCTACATTTTGGCTTGCTATTATATACATCATGTCAAGTCAAGCATCTTTATGCTTGTCTTCCAGACAGGGTCAGTTTAAGTGTTGAAACATCTCACCAACACTACATGTGTGTTCCCTGCCTGTTGGTCAGGTGACGAACCTTGCAGCCCTGCATTGGACCATTTTGAGTTGATTAATTTCACCTTTATTGTGGCCATTATTTACATGGCTTTCCCGTTTTAGATTGTTAGACCAAGATGTTTGACTTCCTCTAATGACTTGAGTGGATGACCAATGGAGGGTGTAGTTAAATTTGTTCAGACTTTCATTTCAAGTGACAGACAGGTCGTTACATTTGTGGTGAATGAAAAGCCAGATTCCAATAGCTACAAGTTTGTTGCAAATGTTATGTATCTTTAGTAGATTTTATAGCCATGTATGCAATGGTGCTGTTTGTAAATAGTCGTATGGTGGAATTTAGACCGACTGGAATATAGTTCATATAATACAGAAGTAAACTAGGTCATAGGATTGACCCCTGGGGGTACTACAGTTTCAAGGGGGACATACTCATATAGGTAGATATTTCATCTTCAATTATCACATACTGTAAGTCTATATCTCGTTTGTTAAAAAAGCCTTCAATTCAGGAATACACTTTACCCCCCCCCCCCCCATCCTGTAAGTGTGTAATTTATGTAGAACTCACTACTAGAGAATGGATAATCTGATCACATACCTTAGAAAGGTCTGTCATCAAGATGTCTCTTTGCTTACCGTCATCAAGTTTTGTAAGAGAAGTCATTAATAAAAATTCTATCAATTGGGGTTCACATGAACTTAATTTACCAAACCCATATTGAAGTGAGTAAAGGATGTATCTGAATGTGTTATTATACTACTGACAACAATATACTATAGTAGTTTGCAGCAAATGCAGGTCAGCAGTGCCGGATTACCTATGACTCAGTGCCGGATTTAGAACAAATGAGACCCTGTGACTGTGTCAGTTAAGTTACTTGGGCCCTGAAGGATGTAGACCAGGTGGGCCTACACAGGCAGTCAGGCATACAGACTTCAAATTTAAAATTGCTCCACATAAGCAAAAATCCATCGTACATTTTTTTTTGGCCAGGAAGATGTGGGGCCCTGTGCACAATGGTCAATCCGGCACTGCAGGTCAGAGAAATCAGTTTGTAACTTTCAGAATTGTATGCAGGAACTTTTATTTTTATATATTGGCACATGTGCTGTTTTATTCTAATTAGACAATTTTTTCCCAAAATGTCTACAGGTAATTTTCATATGCTACTTAAATATTTCATCATGAGTTGCTGTATTAAGTACCATGATATAGCTGTGCAAAATGATGAAAAGTACAATTTTCTTATATTACTTAACATATTTCATGAGCTGCTGTATAAAGTACCATGATATAGCTGTGCAATGATGAAAAATACACCAAATAGGCAGTATAATAGTACAATGAAAATAATACATCACTTGGTTACTTCAGTTTTATTACAAATATTTCTTATTCATATAGCTTTACATGTAATGATATTTAAGTCAGAACACTCATATTCATTAACAAAAAGGTTTTTGGAAGTAGACATTTTGGTCTTTATTCACTTTTACAAAAAAAACAGTAGACGTTTTGGGCATGGACCAGCTCCAGTATGTAGAGATTTTTTAAATAATTATAGGTAAAATACAGACAATTTCATAAGTAAGCTCCATAGGTTATCTAGATTTTAGGTTGTCAAAGGCTTTTAATATCACTAGTAGTTTGGCCACACCTTTATATTTATTAGTTGTTATTCTCATCAACCAACATACAAGCCTGGTATAGAGATACACAGTATACTAGTATTTACAGTACATATATATTTACATTGGTGACATTATGTACAGTTTGGTAGATACAGAGTTCAGTTTGTGAGAGGACACACACCTTCATTTAAAATAACAACAAATCTACATAATTTAACCTTTAGATGTCATCATTTCCTTGAGTTTCAGAGTATTAGGTCTGTTTCTAAACTTTTCTTTGATGCAGAATTTTCTTTAGTTATAAAATGATCACATGAAAACAAATAGTGGGATTCACTGCCAATTTCATTTTTCAGACACATTGTACAAAATCTATCTTCTCTTTTGTATATTGCACCAGCATCCACAATCAATTGGCAGTTTATGGTTTGACATGGTTATACTAGGCATCAAAGAGAATTTAGAATCGGATGGCATTTTAAATTTTCTGTTCTGGAAAAAGCTGACAGAAATACATGTATGTGATCAATATATTAAATCTTTCATTATCTTAGATTTCTAGAACTTAAATGTCTTTACATAAAATTATGGAATTAAATAGCCAATGTTAAATTACATTGTGAATATTGAAATAATAAGATTATTGTGACAAAGAACGTGACATTTATAACTTCTCTGGGGTATTAACACTTAATGTAATTATTCTTCATTTTATCAAATAACAAGTAAAAACTATGTATTATTTATTACCTAAACTGTTTTCTATCATACTGTGTAATTTTGTATAACTCAGTGTTAACGAGAACTAGTTCTGCCAATAAAAATGTCATTAGGTGCTGACATGTAAAACTCACCAGGTCAACACAAAGATCTCATTACTTATTTAAATATATTCAAAACCAGGTTTGAAATTAAAACAAGTTTATTTTATTTTTCACAAAAAATTCTAAAGATTTTGTTTAAGCCTAAAGCTCTAATCTTGTTTTACATTTATTTTTTTACACCAAGGAAGTGCAATGTATAAATTTACACTAATTATTAAATGCTACTAATTAAAAGAAAAAAGCTCTGAGAAAAAAAGTAAACAATTAGCACAGGGACAAATTGTAGTCCCCAGACACACAAAACAAAGAACATTTTTATACTGGAGACATGGTGACTAAAAAAACTGTTGTTTCTATGTAAAAGAAAATCCTAGGGTGTTTTTATTTATTACCACAAATTACACAAGTGGTGTCATTAATAGACAAAACACCTGTTGATATTTACACAATGTTCTCCTTGATTCCTTTGATCTAAATTATATAATAGAACCTTACCTTGTATGACAAGTAAATCTATTTATTTATCAAACATTTCAATGAAAACACAATTATATATTTAAACATCATTTGTGTTTGTTAGGCTAACTGTCAAAATATTTTTTTGTCATCACAACTTTTGTTTTGTCCTAGTCTAAAATTGTTCAAACATTTTCTCTCTGGAATTTGGTTTCATTTTAAATATGAACTTTTGTAGAAACAAAAATGTTTTAGTCACATAATAGGGACATAATGCTAAAACCATGCTTAATTCATAACAGTTGACATTTTCAGCAAACAAGTATTTCTGATAGTTCAAAAACTATGGGAAAAAATGTTATGAAACACAATCACTAATTACAAAACATGAAAATAGAAAGATATGATTTTCTGTGATGATTGTCACCAAATTTCTAGTATTTATGTCACTAACAATAAACTGAAAGTGAAAGTAGAGTATTATATATATTACTTCTTTTACAAATTAAATTGTAAATTAAAACCTAAGACTCAATGCTATTGAATTAACATTTTATATAGAACAATTATATTTATGGTAGTAGCTTAGATATTTTTGTGTCATTGTTTACATTGATCATTTATTTGCAAGTCAAACACATTATTATTGTTTGCGACATTTAATTGTAGTGTTTGTATTATGTTTGTATTAAGTGATATCTTTATCATCATTTTGTAATAAATGACCATTTCAATTCTAATATTTCTTGCTTAATTCTTAATATGACCAACCATCAAACAGAGCACAACATACGATACTTGTTGTTGCCATAAAAGTATTTGGGTGATTAAATTTTCAAAAACTTCTGACAAGTCAAATATTTGATTGTATTGTCCATGTACTACAATACAGAAATCACCCTCTATCAAACATACAGTAACAGGTCAAAAATATTTCCTTATATATTTTTTATATTATAAAACCATGATTTAAAAAAAAAATTCTTGTCAAGTTATTTTTTACGTGATGCTCAGGAAATTTATAGCATTAAAATACAAATCTTACTACCGGCATATTACCATAAAATTTGTGACATCGAGAATTTACAGTTGGTTTTAAATCATAAATGCTTCAAAAAAAATAATATGAAATATCAAAATAATATGAAATATCAAAATAAACTCTTATTAATTCTGCTTTTAAAGGCATATTGTCTACTAAAACCGTAATTTTTTCATACCCAAAATTATTGTCGTTTTCCGTACTGACCTTCATAAAATGAAGATTAAACAACAAATTATTGGCGAATACGCTACGCAATGTTGTTTTTTCGATTTAAAAAAGCTGACCATTGTTACTGGAAGCTAATTAATTATGCACTGACCTGTGCGAGGCCATATCTATTTTTATCTATTTTTATGCCAGTAGCCCGGATGCTGCAGCATGTCGTGTTTGTTTACCTTGCAAATACGGCCGTTTTATGCTACTCATTGACAATAATTTGCTGTTGCCAGGTGCAAGATTACATATATTGAATAATTATACCGAAAATGATCATAGGCATCATCATAAATTCATAAAGTATGAAAAACAATTGAGAAAAGAAGGCAACATGCTCGGCTTACCTATCAAGCAAAATCTTTGCCACTTCAGCTTGAGTTTGGATGCATAGCACTTCCTTCAGTTCGTTCCAACGGTCCAACTGATCCCCTACATATATTCTGCATTTGTTCCATTTGGAAGATACTGCACTTCTATTCCTCTTTATCTCTGAATCCGTCAAAGTGCGCTTTCTTCCACGTGTTGACACATTCTCTTCCACGTGTTGTGTATTGTTTCTAAACAGTGTGAATGCTCAAGACGGGCTTACATAGAAGGTCATATGAATATACTCGGGTTAAATTGAATTCTTTTTATCCATCACAATAATTCCAATGACGATAATTTTGGGTATTTTTTGTCAAAAAAAGAACACAAATCATATCTTTTGCAGCATAACTGTTTAATGATAGCTTAAACGAATCATTTACGAGAATAATTTTGGGTATGAAAAAATTACGGTTTTGGTAGACAATATGCCTTTAAAGGTAATTTTTTTTTTAAAGAAAATCTGATAAGATATGACTTCAGGAATTTTTTTTGAAAATAAGTTGTTTTATATGAAATATATATGGAAATATCTTAGTGCAGAAAGACTTCTGACCTGTGAATGTATTCATGAATGGACGGAAATACAAAAACAATACAAATCTGACGATTAGTCACAGTGTGAAAAGTAACAAAGGGAGGATAAATGTTAAATTCTATAATGAAGTAAGCACTTGAGTTTACTGACACCCATTTAGATATTATCTGTGTCACACAGTGTAAGTTACCTGATAAAACCCTTGTATCTACAGACTGATGGTGATGACAGACTCATAACATTATACACCTAAAACTTATTTGTGGTCGCATTAAAACCCAAACAAAACAAAACAAACTCCTGAATAATGTTTGAAGTTCAGTGAAGGTACTACATGTACAATACAAAAATTATTAAACTATTTTTGAAAATCTCACCTCACCTCTTCGCCTATGGATTTTTCAGAAAATATTACATGGAGGGAAGACACTATAATCCTAATAAACTCTATGTTAGAAACAGCTAAAACTGATGTATACAGTCAAAACTAAATTAAACCATTGTGGGCATAAAAGAAGGTTCCTTGAAACATTATATTTCTTTTAAATCTCTAGACAGGATATTCATATTGTATTAAATACAGTACTAATATCTTACGTTACAAACATAACTGTATAATTTCTAATTTACATTTCGAACCTACATGTGCATGTATAAATTTATGAATGGATCATTAGACAACAACACCTAAGTGTACTGGAGTGGTATATTTAATGAATTGTCTTGGTTTGCTTTTCTAGACTTCATAATTATACATTTAATAAGTCGAAATTTACATCTCATGGTACATTAGAAAAAAATATTTTATTTATTAATTTTGTATTTATGGACATCAAATGCGTATTTGGCATTTAACACCAATCCAATCAATCCATCAATCAATTAAATGCATAAAATTTGGCTGACAAATCTGAGAAAAAGTAAATACATACGATAATGTTCAAAAGCTTCTTCAAATGTTCTACATGGATTAGGAATGTTTCTGTCACCTTCACTGCTTAGGTCTGTTACACTGATGTTATTATTGGCTTTTCTAGAAAGAAAAATACATAAAAATAAAGAATAAAAAAAAAAGAACAGGCAAATAAAATTGTTGTCAATATATTAGAGCATGAAAATGCTTAAAAAAAATTCTGCATAAAAACAATAGTTAATCAGAGAGTAATAATACATTCTTAGAGAGATTTTTGTTCACATAAAGTTTTAAAAAAAGGAAGACAATTTTCAAAGTTTTTATCTTCAACAGAATTTTGAACTTAAAAAAAACGTGGACCTTGAATAAACTGGAATTCTGTATAAAATTAACCTTAAATAAAGTCCCAATGTTGAAAATCTTTGTTAATTTTACATTTACATGGCCGTCAGTTTTACTGGAGGAAGAAGCTGAGGTACCTGGAGAAAACCACAGAACTGCTAGTCACTGACAAATTTTATCATATAATGTTGTATAGAGTGCCCAGAGAAAACCAACAACTTGTCACAAATCACAGAAAAACTTGATGACATGATGTTGTATTGAGGACATTCATACAGACACTATCCTCCACCCTCAGATTAGATAGATGCCCTCCTTCACATACTTCTTGCTGAATTTGACTTTGTTACTACACAGTAAAAAGTTTAACCCCACAATAAATGTAACCGATAAGAACTTTTTTCATGTATTTAAAATACAGTAAATTATTACCTAAATTGTGCCACTTCATCTGGATACATGTTTTTTACAACAGGACTTTCAATGTAGAAATTCTTCTCAAGAGGAGGTAACCCTGGTTAATATAGATATAATGATAATTAATATAGATATAGTCAACAGAGATCCCTGCAGAATACAATTTGATAAGTCCCAACCAAAAGCAATGAGTCCCACTAATTTGTTAATTTTTGTACAAAATGGTGAATACAAACACAAGTTGTCCAGGACAAGTTGTAAGTATCTCTCAGTGAGTTGTTAGTTGTTGTTGTTGTTTAATGAAAAAAAAAAGAATTGTTTAGGCCATCCAAAGTCAATTACTTGGTTCTCAGGCCCTTTTTTGTCAAAATTGATGAGGGAGGGCGGCATTTTTTTTTATCCTTTTACTGCTGTAAAAAGTGATGAGGGAGGCATTTTTTCTTCTTTTTTTTGGTGAAAAATATGGCAATGTATAAATCTTTTCATTACTTTATTGAAAATTTCAATTTTATTTCTTCCGATGGCGATGGTGACAGAAACATCACAAGCAGTGGTTAATTTTTATGGAAACGTCCAATCCGCTGGTCCCAACGTACCATTTTTTATCTCCGTAAACAATTCCAATAAGGTACAAGCTTCGGAGAAGCCCCCTATTATGCTTCCTGGTAAAACTGGCAAACATTTGTGCCGAATTTGCACAGAAACGATTGACATTTTGTCTAAATGTCAAACGGAAACACGTTTTTTATTTATACATTGTCATAACGATGCTTTAAATCTCATTTAAGCATGATGCGTTTTAAAGCGTTTCACCGACCACGCGATGTAAGAGAAAAACGGATGCGGTTGTTTTTTCCGTACGGACAGCGCTACCGCATTTAATTATTTTTTTTTTACTATTTTTGCAAAAAAATCGGCAATGCGGCGACGAATTTCCACATGCGGGCGGGCCTGAGAACCAAGAAATTAACTTTGTATGGCCTTAGCTATATCTTGGCGAGATTAAGTTGCATTTCAATGAGATCATGATGATGTCTGTATTGTTCAAGACCAACAAAATGTATAATTGATTTTTGATTTTTGGTGTTTCAACAATATTTCAGCTATATCATGGCGACCAGTTTTAGTGGTGGAGGAAGCCGGAGTACCCAGAGAGAACCACCGACCATGGGCAAGCAACTGGTAAACTTTATCATTTGCGGCTGCGAGTCAAGTGCACCCTTTTTTGTAATTTACAAAGCCGGGCGCAAACCCACGTGGTATTGGTGATAGGCTTGTATGAGTTGTTAAGATCCAGCGACCTTACTCATTGAGCCACCCTGGCCCCTACAAAATGTATATCTTTTAGTTGCAATCTAAATTTCCATAAAATAATAAATAAAAACAAATAAATAAATAAACAACAAATTTGATAGTGATAAATATTAATTTCTACATGTATTTTATCATACACTGATTGTTTTTCTTCTTTTAAGTTTACCTTGCCACTTCCTCCTTTCATTTTCCTCTTTATTTGCTCTGATGATGCCCCAGTTAATCTTAGGAGCATCTGTTGATGTACTGTTAGATGAAGAACTACCACCAAATCCTCCTCTACCAAACCCTGAAACAAAGAGAAAACATTTACAATGATTACCTTGAGATTGTCTATCATAGTTTTGTCTATATGTACATATGAAAATTCTTAAATACAAATAGAAGTTAATTCAAAACAGATAACTTTAATTGTATTCTTTAATGAAAGCACCAAAGGTGATGTTAAACGATCAAACTGCTCAGTTGCATGTAGATTTTTTGCATGCTATGCACAATCGCAAAATATCAGTATACTTCTAGAAAAAGATGTCAAACTTTGAAATAGTAAATTGAGAGCAAACTCCAGAGACATCAATATGTTATTCACATAAAACAGCTTTTTATCCAATGTTCCAGAATATGTTACATTTTCTTGTATATACATTTGTATATATATAGTAGTGAAAATTTTGTCAGCATGGCCAAGAGTGAAAGACCTTGGTAAGTCTGCTATTAACAGGAAACCTACATTTGTACCTCGTCTGAATTATCGTTTACAACTCCTTTACAAATCTCATTCCCACAAAATAAAACATAATGTAGATGTTCCTTTACCAAAGAATCTAATGGGATTAACTTCTTTAACCACAAGTAAACCATTGCTTGTAGTTTTAAAAGTTACAAGCATAATTCAGGGTTATCTGATATTTAAGAAGCATTGGGCGGGGGGATAACTACTAATATAATTATTGAATAGTGCCAAAAATGGAAAGAACAGTTGGTGTATACGTAGGAGCTACTACTATAACATGCAACAACCCAGTTTTACATTCTATTACATTATTATTTTATTTCCCATCAACTGTTTACCAGACACTACATCTGTTTTGAAGGGGCAAGCAAATCAGTGCATTCAGAACCATTTGTGGGTTTAATTTTATACCTTTGAAAAGGGGAATATTTTTCTATATGGGGTCTTTTTCGCGGTAGGGGAATGCGACTCTTGAAAAAATTTACAACACTTATTAATAGATTTGATGATGAACTTTTATCCAATGATATATATATAGCTTTCCGAAGACAACATCCGTGTCCTTTCCATTTTCATCTTTTTTGTTTCGAAGCCAACATCCACATTCAATTCCCGGAATTCCCTCATCCATTTACGGACACCTACTGGAGTATTAGACAGGTTTTTTTTCATTATTTGTGTCCAAGTTTGTTTGCCGGTTGCTACTTTCATTTCATGTTTATTTTTAGGTGGAACATACTTTAAAAGCATGTATTGTTGACATAAATACGTCAGCAGTGAGTCAAGGTTAACAGGTCAAAACCTCTTCGGGATTTTCTAGACTTTTCATTAGATAGTACCGGTACGTCAAACATTAGAACACGTGTTGTCTAAAGCACTGGTTCCCAATCCTGAACAAAACTACGATGGTGGAGAACTAACGACACTGACAAACCAGTTGAATTGTAACCCCCGGTAGCATAGGATATAAATAGACTATATGTTTTAAAATTTATTCTAAAATTAAAAACAGAAAACACACATTTCGGAACAGGACAAAAGTAGAATGGTACAATTTTTGTACACTTGCTGAAATATCCACACGCATTTTTTGTTGTTCAAATGTCAATTTTCAGACGC
>MJUT01041790.1:262000-286792 GCA_002080005.1 Gigantidas platifrons
TTTTTTTCTGAAACCACGAAACAGATTTGAACCAAACTTGGCAGAAATGTTCATTAGATGGTCATATACAAGATTTTTGTTTTTGGCGCTGATCGGAAATCCAACATGGCTGCCAGGGCCCATAATGTGTTCTGATTGGTCGAAATTTTAAAAATCTTCTTGTTAGAAACCACTAAGCCAATTGAATTGTGACTTTACAGGAATGATCATTGGGTGATCCTGTACTAAATTTGTGAATCATTTGCTGATCGAAAATTCAAGATGGCCGCCATGACTAGACTTAGTTTAACATTGGACCCTATGGGAATTTCACATTTTCATCTTTTTTTCTGAAACCACGAAACAGATTTGAACCAAACTTGGCAGAAATGTTCATTAGATGGTCATATACAAGATTTTTGTTTTTGGTGCTGATCGGAAATCCAACATGGCTGCAGGGCTCATAATGTGTTCTGATTGGTCGAAATTTTAAAAATCTTCTAGTTAGAAACCACTAAGCCAATTGAATTGTGACTTTACAGGAATGGTCATTGGGTGATCCTGTACTAAACTTGTGAATCGTTTNNNCTGATCGGAAATTCAAGATGGCCACCATGACTCGACTTAGTTTTAACATAGGACCTATGGAAAAAATGTTTAAAAGTCTTCTCCTCTGAAACCAGCAAGTCAATTTAAAGCAAACATGGCATGAATGGTCCTTAGGTGGTCAACTTTCAAAATTACGTCCTGTGAGCCCGACCTCCATCCAAGATTGCCGCAGTCAGCGGACATAGTTTTAACATAGGACCCTATGGGAAAATTGTTTAAAAGTCTTCCCTCTGAAACCAGTCAGCCAATTTAAAGCAAATATGGCATGGATGGTCCTTGGGTAGTATAGTTTTAAAATTGTGTCCGGTGACTACTACCTCCATCCAAGATGGCATCCATGAGCAGACATAGTTTTAACATAGAACCCTATGGGATTTGAATAGTAACTTAGATGTATTCGGCATGCAGACATTCTTAAGAGGACTTACAAATGTAGTTTTGTCAGGTGAGCGATACAGGCTCATGTGAGCCTCTAGTTTTCATAGTTATGACATGTACTCAAAATGCCACAGTATGTATTGAAAGTGGACATATTTTTGTAATCGTCACTTTTCATTGCACGATTAGTCACAATATCCGTAACGAAAAAAAATATGTCCGGAATAACGAACTACTGTTCCCATGTTTCATTTATGAAAATGTCAATATCATGTTTATTGAAATCTATCGTATCCATTAAGTATTTTGAAAGTGATTCTCTCGAAAAGTAATAAATTTTGGTTATCAGAAACTTTAAAATAAAAATTAAACCATCAAAAATGAGTACACATCCACCGAAGCTACTTTTAAGCAAACAAACTTTTGATGTATTAATTCCCATTTCTGTGACATGAAATCTTAGTTCTCATATTTAATATGTTCATTTATATGCAACGGTTGGTCATTCAATTCGTTGAAATACACTACACGGGGACCCATCAGATTTTTATTGATCTGCATCCGGGTAGTAACAATTGCGTTCTATTTATAGAACTATTTACAAACAGACACGTGTCTGCAATAAAACTACGGTATTTTTATTCCATTTGTAGCAATTTGATTATGAGGTCTGAGAAATAATAATTTATTTTACAACTTTCTCCAGTTTTTGACGTTTGTTCTATATATTTTATTACTAGTTGGACCATTGGGCAAATTGGCAGAGGCATATTTTTTTCTGCTGAAGACCACAAATATGANNNNTTATTACAATTGTGTATTTGACCAAAACACAGTAACATTTCAAAAAGGGTGGGGGAGGGGGTTATTACAATTTATGTGGTACATATTAGACTAAACCACAGTAATATTTTTAAAAAAAAAGGGGGGGGGGGTGGGAAGAGGGATTATAACAACTTGTGTGGTATTAGATCAAAAGTATATTATTATAAGATTAAGCTCATTATATTCTTGTCTATTCATATTTAGAAAAAAAAATTCTGCTCCGCAAAAGTGACTAATGGTCTCAAAATCCTGGCTGAATCCCTGACTATAGCAATATGAACATGATATCACTGTGTTTTAATGTGATGCTATAATGAAGTCATCTTACCTAATCCTTGATATACATACTATTGATATGTTTTGCTCAATATGGACTTTTCATCACATCTCACATTTCAGGCTTCACATTTGATACCATGTTGTTCTGAGAAATCCATTCTCGCAAAACAAATTAATGATATATTAATCACAACCACAGAGGGAAAACCATAGAAAGGGGGATTTGATTTGATTCAATTTTTGGTGTTTAATGCCACTTTCAACAATATTTCAGCTATGGCGACCAGTTTTAGTGGTGGAGGATGCCGAAGTACCCGGAGAGAACCACCGACCATGGGCAAGCAACTGGTAAACTTTATCACTTGCGGCTGCGAGTCGAGTGCACCCTTTTTTGTAATTTACAAAGCCGGCCGTATTGGTGATAGGCTTGTACGAGTTGTTAGATCCAACGACCTAACTCATTGAGCCACCCGGGACCCCCTCATAGAAATGGGGATGAATTATATATCAACTTGTAATGTGTACAACAAATAATGGTAATAAATTGCTACCTCTATATGTATAGATGTCTGCTGTTTTTGTCTGGATTTTTTTCTCTCTGCTCTATCGTCTATTTCCAACTAAAATCAAAATAGTCAAGAATATTAATATAATGTTACAGGAAATTTATTTGAAATTTGTACCTGTCTATGAATTTATTCAAACTAAATATATAAATAGCAAAGCTATTGCTATAAGCTATATTTTAGTATTTAATCGAAGCTCAGCATATGTATAATATCTAACATGTAATACACGTCTGAATTTGAATCCAATCTATATTAAAATTTACTGTTAGCATAAAACTAAACAAAATTTACATACTAGTATATACTTATCAACTTTATATAAAAATTAGTAAATATTTGGGTGAAGAAAAGATGGCTTGTGTAATTAATTTGTGAATCTTGAATCATAGGATTCAAATTAGTTAGTACACAGCATTCCAGCTAGGTTTTTTTTAATTCAAAGCCATTGAAAGCACAAACTACAGTATATTTTTATTTAGTCTATTTAAATTTGACAGATATCTTAACCTTTTTCTCAAAAACTCACATGACTTGCCTGTGTTAGTAATGTAAAAAATGAAATCCAAAAAGGTCTCTACCTCTATAAAATTTGATTACTGTAACTAGGACCATATAAGGCTGTGTGTATATACAGTGATGTAAACTAAAGAAGTGATGTGTATTATACATCAATGGATGACCAATTATGCAGTGTCTAGCTGGAATACTGATTTAGTTAGTTTTGTAAGATATGAAAATTGGCTGTTTTTGATCAAATAAATTTTAAAATATTCTCTTATTTAATAATACAAATAACTTAACCTTCACCACATATGATTTCCCAGCATGCAACTTGAACTAATTCATGCATCTTTTATTTAACATTGTGTAATGTAATTTCTTTCTTTTTTTAACTTTGCTATTTACCACAATAAAATGTTTACACAATGTTACTGTAAATTTTGTTTATCTGTTTTTGTAACATTGTGCCATGTAATTTTTTTTATGAACTTTGCTATTTACCACAATCAAATGTTTACACAATGTTACTGTAAAATGTTTATCTGTTTATAATAATTCTTAAATCATGTTACAACACTATGAAGTTGTAAATAGATCTAATTATTTCATTGTAGCACATACATTTTGTTTTTTTACTATTGGTCAAGATATTTATTATGTTGAGGAGATAATTTCTATTTATAAGTATTAATGGTGAATGTGTTAATTAGACCTTGATTGCCAAATTCAATTGTAGTCCAGAAAATACAGAAATCTCATTCATGTGTCTTTATCAAAATTAGTCCAACATCATCTCACATACCATTTGTGACTGGAGAAATGTTAAAATCGTCAAACTACATGTGTATATGGATTAAAAGAACTGCAAAGATTTTAGCGTGTCAGACAAAACAGCTTTATTATTAGTTTCCAAGAAATCTATGTACAACTTCATAGTCTTAAATATTTTATCTAGCATTAGCTTGGACTGTGAACTTGTTAATATTCAACAAAAATATCTATTTAAAAAAAAATTAAAACTCTGCAAATACAATTTTTTAAAACATGGATTTCAATCTATTTTAATTTTACAGAAATATACATGTACATGTAATTAAATAGATGGATTAAAAGGCATAATATTAATGAAGTTCACAGTTTTAAAACAAAAGTTAAAACCAATGGCTATTAGAAATAGAAAGAAAGTTTATAGACAAAGAAAATGTTACCGTTCCTCCTTTCAACTGAAGAAAATTTAATAATTAATATAATGGATAAATAAACCTCAACATTCAAATAATATATAAATATCAAAATATAGAATTACAAACTAATAAATATAGTTATACGTTGTATTAAAAAATAAATATCTCACATACTGGCTATGATCATTTTATATACGTTTTAATTATAAATATATTTCTGGAAAATTATTGGGTCGGTCACCCTTTTTCATCAATAAAACGATTAATCCAGGTTTTCTCAATAACCAACGGGTAATAATTATTTTGATCAAAATCTATCTATTAATATGAATTTCTTCAAGTAATGTAATTTTTCATTAAAAACTGACCACTGGTGACATATTAGAACACATAATGCACTGTACAACAAAATCTATTGAAAAACACCTACAAAAGATTTTTCAATAATCAAAATCTATTTCTAATTATCTGTCAAAAGTAGACATGGCTATAAAATTTGACTAGGAACACATTTATAAACCTATAGACAAAAAGGAAAGTACCTCTTTTGGAATAGATGGTTTAGGTGGTACCCATTCTCTAGCAACATATTTCTTTTGTTCATACTTAGCTCTGATGAAAGCTTCCAATGATCTATTTCAAACAAAGTGTCAAGGAAATCATTACATTGTATTATATCTTGTAAAATTAATTTGATTACCGTAAATGGTCATACATAGCATGCATGTTACTAAAGTACGAAGTCAAGATTTATATAGAATGCAAATCCATGACACATATTTTTACCAACAACTGAGCTATTTGATCAGTCAAAATGCACTGACTATAATTTTCTGCTTTGTACAGTTACTGACAGTATATACAACATTTTATATGACCTCACAATAAGTTTGTTACCTCTGTATTCACATATCAGGAGATTATTTTGTGTTTTTTCAAAATCACACTTTTCTTGTTGATTTTCAACATTTTCCACCATCTATGATGAAATTATCAATTTATACTGCAAGATAAACAGAATATGCATGTCTTGCCTCTGAAAATAAAACCTATTAGTACTCGACACAGAACATGTAATAAATGCTCAATAAACCTCACATTTCCACCTCTTCCTAAGTTTCATACAAATAATTTTTTATACATGTAGACAATGTATGAATATTTAAGAAATAAATCATGGAAGCCAGAATGTGTTGGGAGTTTTAACATAGATTGGAGGATATTAGTATTTTATCCCTAGCCAGAAGCGAGGGATAAAATTTACTAATATCCGCCATTCCATGTTAAAACTCAAAACACATTCTGGCTTCCATGATTTATTTCGATTCTGATATGTCTAAGAGTACAAATACGGTAGTATACTTTGATTGGAAGACGGTAATTTATACATACGCTTGCAGGAAATGTCGCAAACAACTTATGTAACTCGAATAATACTGCGCCCTCTATCGGCATTATTCGGGTCACAATTTATGCTGCCAATGGAAACGTCAGTCACATTCACCGGCACATGTGCTAATGAGATAATACGAAGAAATAATTCTGGATTTTTTTAACAAAGGGAAAGAGTGAGGTCATGTTAGAATCTATATATATCTCACATTTGGGTTAAAATATGTGAAGAGGTAAACTAATATCACACAATCATAATTTCAAGAATCTACACAAGGGAAATGATTGATGAAATTCTTGAACATGGGAATGTTCAAAGAAAGGGTCCTTTCCTAATATAATGAAAGCATATGATTGACATTAGACAGTTGGTAAGTAAGGAAATGAAAACTCCAAATTAGCCTTGGTATCTGTAGTCAAAGAGGAAGTGTTAATTTTCTTTTAGATGTAATACACAACAATGTACTAATAGATGTATAAAACATATGTTATAGGATACGAGTCTGTCTGTGGACGTCTAAAGCTGTCTGGTATGTTTGCTTCATACGCTGCTCTAGCTCTACTGTTACCAACTTCCATCATCATCTGAAATGCAAACCAGTTCATAACAAAGTTCAAATGTCACTTTTGTTTGTAAGATTTCTAAGATAAGTGTAAATAGTAACGTTCCAAGGATCTATGTCTTTTTGCAGTCCCCCCCTTTTTTTTACTTCTGTCTGATAACCAGAACACATAAAAGGGGCCGTTGTGTTTGTGATTGCAATCAGTGACTATCACCACTAATGTTGTGAGGTCGAATCCCACTTAGATGAGGTGTGCTCGATACAACAATGTTCAGCCAACGTTTACGCATAAAAGTGCCCTTTTCAGAAGTAGCATCCTGCCCTTTTGAAATTCTAGCTAGAACACTGAAAATTATGTGATAAAGTTTGTCAGTGACTTGCAGCAGGTCATGATTTTCTCCGGGTACACCTGTCTCCTCCACCAATAAAACTAACCGCCACAATATAACTAAAATATTGTTGGAAGTGGCGTTAAACACCATAACCCTATACTCCCCAATCCCCATAATACAGAATACAAATTATAAGCATAAAAATCAATTTTTCACAACTTCATTATGTACTGTACAATGAGAAGTTTATCTCACATTGGCCCTCATCTCTTCACAAAATTAAATGTCTGATTGAAAAAATAAAAAGTTTACTATTTTGGCACTGTAGATTATTTAGCAGGAAAGATTTTGTAAATCCAGTGCTGCAGTCTGCTAGTATTATATTTACTAGTAAAGCATTTCTGCAAAATAATCTGATCCATTCACATATACAAAAATGTACTAGTACTTGACCGCAAAGTGATTTCAAAAATCATTTTTTTAATTTATGTTACTTTCCCAACCATGCCAACAGAAATACAATTTTCTGAAAAAAAAAAAAAATTAACAAACAATTGACTCTTACACACATACATTATGTATCTACTTGTCAAAACCATGGAAACACATGATATTAATACTATCGTAATTAGCCATGTATAGTGTGTATTTAGGTATTATATATACATGCCTCTGTAGAAGGTGGCCGAGTGGTCAAGGTCATTGACATCTGACAATCCTAACAGTAAAAATAATACCACCGATGTGAGTTCATATCCTGACACCCACCTTAAGATCTGACAATCCTAACAGTAAAAATAATACCACTGATGTGAGTTCATATCCTGACACCCACCATAAGATCTGACAATCCTAACAGTAAAAATAATACCACCGATGTGAGTTCATATCCTGACACCCACCATAAGATCTGACAATCCTAACAGTAAAATAATACCACCGACGTGAGTTCATATCCTGACACCCACCTTAAGATCTGACAATCCTAACAGTAAAATAATACCACCGATGTGAGTTCATATCCTGACACCCACCTTAAGATCTGACAATCCTAACAGTAAAAATAATACCACCGATGTGAGTTCATATCCTGACACCCACCTTAAGATCTGACAATCCTAACAGTAAAATAATACCACCAATGTGAGTTCATATCCTGACACCCACCTTAAGATCTGACAATCCTAACAGTAAAAATAATACCACCGATGTGAGTTCATATCCTAACACCCACCTTAAGATCTGACAATCCTAACAGTAAAATAATACCACCGATGTGAGTTCATATCCTGACACCCACCTTAAGATCTGACAATCCTAACAGTAAAATAATACCACCGATGTGAGTTCATATCCTGACACCCACCTTAAGTGTTAATGTTTCATGACACCTATACAGATATCTACCTAAAGATCAGGGATTTTCACGTCAGTTTGATAAACACCCATAGACCAAAACCATAACTTTACTTACAGCTACTTGTTCTGCAGTCCACGAGTCTAAATTTACAGATTTGACTTTTGATATATGAACACCTAAATTTCTGTGTATTCCTGCACATCTTATACAAAGGAATATTCCCAAATTCCATGATGCCCATCTGGGACCTGAAAACATATACAAGTATAACAAAATATTATTTTACATTTTGCTTAAACTTCCATCTTTCAATATTTGTACCGGTTTATTATTTGCTGTATATTTTTAAAACGATGGGATGATAAAGAACATGTTTATTTATAAACCATGTGAGTGAGTGATTGTTGTTAAACACCAATTCAGCAATTTTTCAGCTATTATCATGGCGAAAACAAGTTAATTTTCAATAAAGATGATGAAGAAGTCCGCTTTGTTCTAAACCAATACGCTGAGTTGGATTTTTATAGTGCTAGCTCACTGAAACAACAGTCCGCGGGTAGACATGTCGCTCCACTCTGACACATTATTCTGATTCCGAGTCAACCAGTGTTTGCTGTTTCTACGGCTCGAATTCACAATCTACCGCACTCAAGACGAGCACGCTAACCATTACGCCACCAATACGGTTCATAAACCATGTGTACATGTACTTGTACTTAGTCACCAGTAATTGATGTTAAATGTAAGTTACTCAGTGGGTATGTCATCAATATTTACATTACTAATGACAATGAAGCTAAAATCGGATTGCACAGTATTTTTCTGAATAATTAAATCTTTTTTATGGGTAAATAAAAACTGGAATAAAGAAAAAGTAACTTTTTCAACCTGAAATAATAAATATTGCAGTTTCTACTTTCAAAGACAACATTTCATGTTCAGATATTTTGAGATTGTTTTACATTATTTTAGCATCATACCATAACCTCTAAGCTATCAGCCGATTAAAATAACGTGTGATTTTACTATATGAAACAAACCGTTGAATTAAGGTGACCGTGGAAAATGGGTGATGTTGGGAGGCATGTGAATGAAGTGGGGGGTTTTTGCTACTGCTTTATCTGTTATTTATAGAAATGACAAAAATAAAATACATATTTTTTCAAGGTCTATATAAATCACATTAAAGAAGATGTACTATAGATGAAAATCTTACTTCTGTACAGTTATTCCATCTCACCTTTTTTACCCACAGGCACTTGTTTCTATCAATGGGGAACTCTTCCTCCCTCTTACTATTACAAGGTGCTCAGCTATTTATTTTGAAAAAAATGCACACCTTCGCTTCACGCTATTTTATGGTATTATTTACGCTTAAAATACACCCTACCTTATAGCAGTCACTCCTAAATACATTTATCTTCATCAATATCCACAATTTTCATACCCTTCATGGTGCCCTATGTCATACATAATGATTTAAAATACACAAATGTGACCTCTTCACGACTAGACAAATCTCACCATATTAACTTCTGGTTAAATCGGGCGGTAAATTTGAAGCTTCAAATGCGATTGGTTATGTGTAGAATCGAAAGCGAAAGTAAAAGCGAAAGTAAGTCAAATTTCCATTAAATTTTATTTAACAAGAAGTGTGGTTTGTAATGACTTGTAGTATCCATTTAAGAAAAATACATAAATGATCAAATACACAACAACAAAAATTTAGATGCATTTTATTTTATTTACATATATTCATTCTGACCTGAACCGGAAGTTAATATGGTGAGATTTGTCTAGTTGTGAAGAGTTCACATTTGTGTATTTTAAATCGTTAGGTATGTCACAGGGCACCATGAAGGGTATGAAAATTGTGGATATTGATGAAGATAAATGTATTTAGGAGCGACTGCTATAAGGTAGGGTGTATTTTAAGCGTAAATAATACCATAAAATAGCGTGAAGCGAAGGTGTCCATTTTTTTCAAATAAATAGCTGAGCACCTTGTAATAGTAAGAGGGAGGAAGAGTTCCCCATTGATAGAAACAAGTGCCTGTGTTTTTACCATTAAAAAAATCTTTTGAAATGTTCAATTTTGGTAATTAACCCTTGATTTTTGAAAGAAACATGTGATTTATGACTTAGTTTAATTTTCAATTTGGAATTTACTTATACTCGAGGAAATTCAATAAAAAAAAATCACAGGCCACGATTACTTAAATCATGAAATAACAGTCAAAGCTAGATAAAACAAAGGGGGATCCCCAATAAACAAATTATTTTTTAACGATTAATACGATTAAGCACCTTTCGCGTCACAGTCTACGCAGTATTTATTGTCGTCATCTTTCAACAGATTTGCTAGAGTGGCTTGAAATTTGTCTTGTAGGTGTTTTAGTCGTTCTTTCTCTGCTCTTGTGGACATTTTGACAGAAACCAGAAATCAATAGTCACTCCTCCGATGACAACAAACCGGATGTGCAAACAGGTATTGCGCGGATGAATTATATAAACTTCCTGCTAACATTTAATGATGAAAAAGAGTCGAAGTTCCAGGGTAAAAGTTATTATCTATAAATCAATTCCAAATTTAATCGATGCGATATAATGAAGATTTTTTTTTTGGTATATACAACATTACATTTGCAATGTCTTTATGTGAATTATATCTCGCGTAAGTTTAATTAACAGGGGAGATAAATCATAGAGATCGTCATTACAATACAGGCCAGGACAGTTTAATCCTTACATTTACAAGTAAAGTTTGAAGATCCCAAAAAGATGATTGTAATGATATCAATCATTTGTATTTGTTTACTGCAGCACTTTCACTGATTATCTTTACACGTGCCTCTAAGAACCGCCTACTGGACTGAGTGACAGATTAAGTGATTAAATATAATATGAGTAGGCATGGCCTATATATAGAGAGGACTTTAGTATTTGAAATTAAGTGATACTATAAATACCTTTATTAATAAGGTAGAGCAACGGTAAGAAGTAATAATAACAGTATATCACGCGGACGCAGTAGAGGGCACCCTCGGAAACGATGTTTACCTTAGCGACTGGGACCTCCGCTAGGTGTCGCCCCCGATGGAATGAATGAAAAAAAAAATGTTAACATGTTAATTTTAGGAATACAAATAACCTTGGACGGGAATTGTGCTTGGTAGCGGCAGGGAATTATAAAACAAGTTTTAGTATAATTCCCTGGTAGCGGATACCAAGGACGTATATCTTATTATACGTCCTTGCAGATACGAAAACTGTCCGGAGTTTGGATACACTCAGTTGCAAATGAAATAGATGTCATTTTGAAATTCATTGAGTTGGGAATGAAAATACATTGAAATTTTATTTAACAAAAACAAATCAAAGTAGCTATTATTTAAATCTTTTTCATGAAAGTAATTTACTTTCGTATCTAAGCTGGCTTACACATCCGGGTTTCATGGTGTCACTACCGAAGATAATCATTTCGTACCATAACCATTTCGTACTGGTCATAATGTATCGATCTGTATATGGTACGAAATGATAATAATGTGTCGATCTGCCTTTGGTACGACTGTATCAATATGCATTTGGTACGAAATGGTAATAATGTATCGATCTGCATATGGTACGACATGGTTTTCACTGTAGTACGGAATGGATATGGTACGAAATGACTATTATTCGTCAGCGCCCCAACATTTAAATCTCGGCGACGCGAGAAATAAAGCATCAGTAGGTTGTCTACGTGGGGGTTCCAACCGACGTGGTCTACAGTAATGAGGACTAAAGTCCTCTATCAGTAGGTTGTCTACGCGGGGGTTCCAACCGACGTGGTCTACAGTAATGAGGACTAAAGTCCTCTATAATTGTATCTTGGGGAATTGGGATAGTGTAGTTGTAGTGGTTGTTGTAATCATGTCTTCTAGAGTAGTTAATAGAGGACTTTAGTCCTCATTACTGTAGACCACGTCGTTTGGATCCCCCGCGTAGACAACCTACTGATGCTTTATTTCTCGCGTCGCCGAGATTTAAATGTTGGGACGCTGACGAATAATAGTAATTTCGTACCATATGATCCATTTCGTATATTCCATTTCGCACTACAGTGAAAACCATGTCGTACCATATGCAGATCGATACATTATTACCATTTCGTACCAAAGGCAGATCGACACATTATTATCATTTCGTACCATATACAGATCGATACATTATGACCAGTACGAAATGATTAGCTTCGGTAGTGACACCATGACACCCGGATGTGTAAGCCAGCTTAGATACGAAAGTAAATTACTTTCATGAAAAAGATTTAAATAATAGCTACTTTGATTTGTTTTTGTTAAATAAAATTTCAATGTATTTTCATTCCCAACTCAATAAATTTCAAAATGACATCTATTTCATTTGCAACTTGAACTGAGTCTGTATCCAAACTCCGGACAGTTTTCGTATCCGCAAGGACTTATAATAAGATATACGTCCTTGGTATCCGCTACCAGGGAATTATACTAAAACTTGTTTTATAATTCCCTGACGCTACCAAGCACAATTCCCGTCCAAGGTTATTTGTATTCCTAAAATTAACATGTTAACATTTTTTTTCATTCATTCCATCGGGGGCGACAACTAGCGGAGGTCCCAGTCGCTAAGGTAAACATCGTTTCCGAGGGTGCCCTCTTATGCGTCCGCGTGATATACTGTTATTATTACTTCTTACCGTTGCTCTACATTATTAATAGAGGACTTTAGTCCTCATTACTGTAGACCACGTCGGTTGGAACCCCCGCGTAGACAACCTACTGATGCTTTATTTCTCGCGTCGCCGAGATTTAAATGTTGGGGCGCTGACGAATAATAGTCATTTCGTATATTCCATTTCGCACTACAGTGAAAGCCATGTCGTACCATATGCAGATCGATACATTATTACCATTTCGTACCAAATGCATATTGATACAGTCGTACCAAAGGCAGATCGACACATTATTATCATTTTGTACCATATACAGATCGATACATTATGACCAGTACGAAAAGGTATGGTACGAAATGGTTGTGGTACGAAATGATTATATAGCTTCGGTAGTGACACCATGAAACCCGGATGTGTAAGCCAGCTTCGGTAGTGACACCATGAAACCCGGATGTGTAAGCCAGCTTAGATACGAAAGTAAATTACTTTCATGAAAAAGATTTAAATAATAGCTACTTTGATTTGTTTTTGTTAAATAAAATTTCAGTGTATTTTCATTCCCAACTCAATAAATTTCAAAATGACATCTATTTCATTTGCAACTGAGTCTGTATCCAAACTCCGGACAGTTTTCGTATCCGCAAGGACGTATAATAAGATATACGTCCTTGGTATCCGCTACCAGGGAATTATACTAAAACTTGTTTTATAATTCCCTGCCGCTACCAAGCACAATTCCCGTCCAAGGTTATTTGTATTCCTAAAATTAACATGTTAACATTTTTTTTCATTCATTCCATCGGGGGCGACACCTAGCGGAGGTCCCAGTCGCTAAGGTAAACATCGTTTCCCAGGGTGCCCTCTTCTGCGTCCGCGTGATATACTGTTATTATTACTTCTTACCGTTGCTCTACCTTATTAATAAAGGTATTTATAGTATCACTTAATTTCAAATACTAAAGTTCTCTCTATAGGCCATGCCTACTCATATTAAATTAGTATTAGAATTACACGGATTTTAGTCATCAGTCATTAAGTAATTGATGAGCATTACAGTGATCATAAGCCTTAAATTGAAGAAGCACAGACAATACAAAAAAAGGATAAACAATGATCTAAAAAAATATTAAACAGAAAACAAAAGACCGGATCTGGACGAAATGTACAATCTTTATAGAGGATCCTCCATAGATGCATCATACCAAGTTTCGGTTCATTTGGCCAAGTGGTTTCAGAGGAGAAGATTTTTTTTTTTTAGAAATCAACCATTCAGAAACAAGAATTGTATGTGGTAGCCATGTTTGTTAACGGATTGGGACGAAATGAGCAATCGTAACAGAGGACTTTTCATAGATGCTTTCTACCACGTTTCGGGTCATTTTCCCAAACGGTTTCAGAGAAGAAGAATCTACAAAATCAGCCAATCAGAAACAAGAATTTCCTGTGGCTCCATGTTTGTTAGCGGATCGGGACGGAATGAGCAATATTTATAGGGGACATTCCATAGATGCTTCCTACCAAGTTTCGGATCATTTAGAGAAGTGGTTTCAGAGGAGAAGATTTTTAGAAATCGACCAATCAGAAAAAAGAATTTCCTGTGGCGGCCATGTTTGTCAATGGATCGGGACGAAATGAGCACTCTTTATAGAGGACCGCCCATAGATGCTTCCTATCAAGTTTCGGTTCATTTGGCCAAGCAGTTTCAGAGGAGAAGATTTGTTATAAATCAATATCTGTATAGAGATAACTGCATTTTGAATACAGATATCTATATTTAAACAAGAGTTATCTTTCTTTTAACAGATATTTTAGAAATCAACCAATCAGAAACAAGAATTGCCTGTGGTGGCCATGTTTGTATACCGATCGGGACATTACGAGCAATCTTTATAGAGGACCTTCCATAGATGCTTCCTACCAAGTTTCGGTTTATTTGGCCAAGCGGTTTCAGAGGAGAATATTTTTTAGAAATCAACCAATCAGAAACAAGAATGGCATGTCGCGGCCATGTTTGTTAACGGATCGGGACGAAATGAGCAATCTTTATAGAGGACCAGCCATAGACGCTTCCTACCAAGTTTCTGTTCATTTGGCCAAGCAGTTTCAGGGGAGAAGAATTTTAAAAATCGGCCAATAAGAAACAAGAATTGCCTATGGCGGCCATGTTTGTTGATGGATCAGGACAAAATGAGCAATCTTTAGAGAGAACCTTCCATAGATGCTTCCTACCAAGTTTCACTTCATTTGGTTGAGCGGTTTCAGAGGAGAAAATTAAAATGTGAAAAGTTAACGGACGACGGACGCCAAGTGATGGCAAAAGCTCACCTTTCCTTTGGCAAGGTGAGCTAAAAATGGCATTTAAGATGATATACAAAACATTACGCAGAAGACTAAAAAGATCGAGCAACACGAACTCCGGGACAACTGTACTTGGCGATTACAATACTTTTTAGGGGTTGGGGTTAGGGAAAGGTTTAGGGTTAAGTTTAGGGGTTAGGGTTAAGGTTATGATTCGGTTTAGGGGTTAGGGTTATTGTGATCGCCAAGTACAGTTGATCCCGAACTCCACTTTGGTGTCTTCAAACGCCTTAATTCAATGTAACGTAGTTTTCAAAATGAATATTATTTCAACTAGCCCGCATCCGTTTACTTGTGTAACGTGCCGAGCGGAGAGGCTTACAATATCTTTGAGTGGCTAATTGATTCGTACCAGTTTCCTGGGATTTGATAGCGAATAACTAGCTAGCTTGATGTATAAAACCTAATATGTCCTATTCTTTATTGTAGTTGTCAACAGTAAACCTAGCAAGAAAATATCACGTATCCTATTACTATATTAACCTCTGCGTCGGTCCTGTGCGTTTTACGAACGCCACTATAGTTAATTCGCACTGTGCGTTTTTATAGCACTTGTGCGTCAGTCCTGTGCGTTTACGCACCCCACTATAGTTAATTCTATCTGTGCGTTTTTATCCTCGCACCTGTGCGTCAGTTCTGTGCGTTTTGACGCACGCCACTATAATTAATTCTATCTGTGCGTTTTATCCTTGCACCTGTGCGTTTTGACGCACGCAGCTATAGTCAATTTAACCGTTGCGTAAAGCTGCTAATCAAGTAACCAAGAGCGATTAATAATATTGCATAGGCTATTGACCAAACATGTTGCTCGACCGAGCAACGCAAAGTGACTAGACACGCTGCGACAAGCGTTTATATACCCTATTTTGGACTATACCATTTTATACAGACGATTCCAAAAGTCTGCATCATCAAAACGATTTCATATAACCCAATGATAACCATAAAGCGTGTAAAGGACCAGACTATTTCCGTGTATTATTTCATATCCCAACCCGTTTATGATTCTGTTAGTTATCGTAGTAATTATAAACAATAAAAATATAAACTATTTGTATGCTTAAAATGCTATATTTAACCAACCACTTGATAAATAAGAATGGTCTAATGTTTCGGAAATTGTAAATTAATTATTTGCATGCCAACTGTGTATTTTAAACAATTAAAACAATGTAGATAAACAGGGGAATTCGTGGAAGTGGAGAGGGAAATTATACGGTCAAGTGCGTAAATTATCACCTATATATAGCCTTAATTTATTTTTAGAATTTGCATACGCATTTTAAATACGTGTTAACTAATTTTGTCACACTTATCATCTCATAAAAACAAAGAATTACACAGCGCCTTTAAATTTCGTCAACGAAGATGCCTAGATATTACCAGATGCTCATGGTTGTATGGAACGACATATTTTATCGAAGAGATCGATTCTAGAAACTTGAGTTTTACCCCAGAA
Organism: Gigantidas platifrons; assembly: GCA_002080005.1. Taxonomy (NCBI): domain Eukaryota; kingdom Metazoa; phylum Mollusca; class Bivalvia; order Mytilida; family Modiolidae; genus Gigantidas; species Gigantidas platifrons. Next base: position 278,485 of record MJUT01041790.1, read on the forward strand.
CCAGCATAATCGAAAGCTCAAGTTTGATTGGTTAGATGTCACTCTTTCATCCAGGATCATACCATGGTTGCAATATGCATATGTTTATAAGCGACCAGATTCTCTACATAGAGGTGTAAATGGAAGTACTATACGACAACGGTCACTACCGCCCACTCTTGAATTGTGTTAATCAGTATCTGTATGAGTACGTTGTAGATACGTTGAGGAGACCAACTTTGTAGCCTTCGGACTGTTTGCAATCCTCTTGAAATAAATAAAGCATTAAATTAGATAAAAAAAATACTGGTTTAATACAATGGGAAAGAGCGCCATCGATTTATTGACGCTGCGTGAGTGCAGAATTAACGCCCTCGGCACTTGTCGCGCCCACTTATGTCTCTTCTAGATGATTCAAATCAATCAGTGTTTTTACGAAAAAAAGAAGAATTTTAGTATTGCTCGGTTTTACTTGGTGGTAAATCAAAGCACTTAGAATTGTTCCTTACTGATTTTTCGACAATGTTTGTAGATTGATAGTTCTTGAATTTCTTTGCCGTTATCAATAACTTCGATCGAATTTTCTTTAAGTAATCTTCTTTGTCGATAGCGGAAACCAACGACTGAACAACATAAGTTTTTGCCTAGTGCGTTTAGTCTGTAGGTCTTGCAGTTTAAGGTTGTCAAGCATTTTCAGACGCACCCTTCTCTTGATTTGTGATGTTTTGTTATAAATCTATCGGCTTGTCGTTGAATTCTGTCAAGTTTGTTGATATTGGTAGTCATATAATTACATACTCCAGAGGTGATCGTACTTGCGAAATATATGTTGTTTTCTTACGTTCTTGTGTGCAATATCGAAGATTTCTTCTTAGGAAGCCTAATACTGAGTTAATATCGAAGATTTCTTCTTAGGAAGCCTAATACTGAGTTAATATCGAAGATTTCTTCTAAGGAAGCCTAATACTGAGTCAATATCGAAGATTTCTTCTTAGGAAGCCTAATACTGAGTTAATATCGAAGATTTCTTCTTAGGAAGCCTAATACTGAGTTAATATCGAAGATTTCTTCTTAGGAAGCCTAATACTGAGTTTACTTTTTTCTACGTTGGATATATGGTGGTCGATGTCAGATCTTGTGAGATTTGTATGAATTATTTTGAAGTTCATATTGACCGCTGTGTCCGCGATTGTATGCATGGCTATGATGTGCATCTACCTGTGTCATCAGTACGTATCACGCTCAAAGTGGTCAGTTTTGATCACCCCAAGTGGCGATGTTTAATTTGTCCAGTTCCCAAATCATGTAATTATATTATAAAAAAAAAGTAAGGTTCTCCTCCGTCAGTCATGTGTGACCCTATCAGATGTAGGATAGCCTGTTTGAACCTCTGAGCTTCTTTTTCCCAACACTTTTAAATTATTTGGTTTTCAAATATTTTAGCTTTGAGTGTACTTGACGAAGATTATTCCAGATTCACGTCGTGAGCACTAAATTTGATATCTACGATTTTATTGTTCACCAATAAAATTCACTATGTTATATAACTGAATTATTGTTGATAATGACATTGGACACCTGTGACTCTATGAAGAGTGTGTAGATACCGAAGAGATAATCAGAATCTGTAAATCGAAGGACAGATAACACAATGGTCAAAATTAAAAGGACAAAAGGATTCACTATGTTATATAACTGAATTATTGTTGATAATGACATTGGACACCTGTGACTCTATGAAGAGTGTGTAGATACCGAAGAGATAATCAGAATCTGTAAATCGAAGGACAGATAACACAATGGTCAAAATAAAAAGGACAAAAGGATCTACAAAACACTACACACAAGACGAAAGATCGTACAATACGAACCCCACGGGAGTGAGCTCAGGTGCTCTGGAAGGGTGAATAGTTCCTGCGGCACCTGTCGTGTTACTCTTGTTACAAAGCCGGTGATAAATCATGAATGAGGGAAGGACTGGGAAGTGCTAACGACAAGTGGAACACTGGACATTCTTTACGGATAAGGGTTAGGGTTATGGTGTTTAACACCACTTTCCTCAATATTTCAGTTATATCGTGGCGTCAGTTTTATTGGTGGGGGGACCGAAGTAACCGGAGAAAAACACCGACCTGCCACAAGTCACCGACAAACTTGATCACATAGTGTTGTATCGAGTGCACCCCGGCGCGAGCGGGATTAGAACTCACAACTTAAGCAGTGATAAGCACTGGTTGCACAGGTAGTTGTAACTCCAACTACTATTCCTTCACGACAACGACGACCCCTGCTGTATAACCGTATCATTTCACTAATAGGGGAGGTAACCCATCAAACTAGTTTAACCCCACACACTAAAATTATTAAAGTACAAAGCTAAGAAAGTGAGCGATCATGTATTATGTGTGTATTGAGAGGTATCGATGTCGCCTGATTGACTTTCTCATTAGATTTTAGAACAGTTCAGACGGTGTGGTATTATGTGTGTATTGAGAGGATGTCGCCTGTTTATATGACTTTCTGATTAGATTTTAGAACTGTTCAGACGGTGTGGTATCATGTGTGTATTGAGAGTTATCGATGTCGCCTGTTTATATGACTTTCTCATTAGATTTTACAACTACTCAGACGGTGTGGTATCATGTGTGTATTGAGAGTTATCGATGTCGCCTGTTTATATGACTTTCTCATTAGATTTTAGAACTGTTCAGACGGTGTGGTATCATGTGTGTACTGAGAGTTATCGATGTCGCCTGTTTATATGACTTTCTCATTAGATTTTAGAACTGTTCAGATGGTGTGGTATTATGTGTGTATTGAGAGTTATCGATGGCGCCTGTTTATATGAATGACTTTCTGGTTAGATTTTAGAACTGTTCAGACGGTGTGGTATTATGTGTGTATTGAGAGGTATCGATGTCGCCTGTTTATATGACTTTCTCATTAGATTTTAGAACTGTTCAGACGGTGTGGTATTATGTGTGTATTGAGAGTTATCGATGTCGCCTGTTTATATGACTTTCTCATTAGATTTTAGAACTGTTCAGATGGTGTGGTATTATGTGTGTATTGAGAGGTATCGATGTCGCCTGTTTATATGACTTTAACTCATTAGATTTTAAAACTGTTCAGACGGTGTGGTATTTTTATTATGTCCTTATCCTTTATTCATTTTGAGCTCATATAGAAGATATTTTAACTTCATAAATCCATAAGTAATACTTATATGATCCTAATGTTCTGGTTTTATCAGATATAATATCAACAAGAATATATCAATTCTTATTTGTTTATTTAAGATCATATTTATATTTAATAAATTGCCTGATTTTCACTCCGATGGTCTTTATTTAATTTTATTTGATGTATTTACACGTTAAGTGGTATTTATTTAATATTTCCTCTACTTGACATACTACAACATATATCATATATGTTTCAAGGATAAACGGGCTCTCTTTCTATTTACATTGTCTGTCCAAAATCAATGTATTCCCCCCAAGTAATTGATTAGATTCATACATAGAGTTATTATTCCGACATGTCAGCATTCTATTCCAATTAACATCAGATCTGATTCGGACGTTCCTCTTTAGTTTGACATTTTGGTAATTGGACTCGTGCTCCAAATGACATGCCCTTTATTAACTGTCTGACAAATTAGTCAATTAGAAATACAAAACTTAGATTCAGTACTTCTAAGGCCAGTAAGGTGATGGGAACCATTGTAATTATGAAAGCGTCAAAGTTAATACTATGAAGAAAACAACATTCACTTTCCTTCATTTTTAAAATAAACATCGAAGGAGCAATTAAAAATGGACTTCCCAGAGAAACTGTCAACATGGGACACACAAGACTAAGAAAAATAAAATAAAAACACAACTCAATATGTATTGGACAATTAGACCTACTTTTTCATTTTTTTGTTTTTCATTATGTTATGAAAGAAATGACCTTTACAATTCGGTCAAAATAAGAAATGACCTTTACAATTCGGTCAAAATGAGAAATAACCTTTACAATTCGGTCAAAATAAGAAATAACCTTTACAATTCGGTCAAAATAAGAAATTACCTTTACAATTCGGTCAAAATAAGAAATGACCTTTACAATTCGGTCAAAATAAGAAATGACCTTTATAATTCGGTCAAAATAAGAAATTACCTTTACAATGCGGTCAAAATGAGAAATGACCTTTACAATTCGGTCACAATAAGAAAAAACCTTTACAATTCGGTCAAAATAAGAAATGATCTTTACAATTCGGTCACAATAAGAAATAACCTTTACAATTCGGTCAAAATAAAAGAAATGACCTTTACAATTCGGTCAAAATAAGAAATAACCTTTACAATTCGGTCAAAATAAGAAATGACCTTTACAATTCGGTCACAATAAGAAATTACCTTTACAATTCGGTCAAAATAAGAAATAACCTTTACAATTCGGTCACAATAAGAAATGACCTTTACAATTCGGTCAAAATAAGAAATAACCTTTACAATTCGGTCAAAATAAGAAATAACCTTTACAATTCGGTCAAAATAAGAAATGACTTTTACAATTCGGTCACAATAAGAAATGACCTTTACAATTCGGTCAAAATAAGAAATGACCTTTACAATTCGGTCACAATAAGAAATGACCTTTACAATTCGGTCAAAATAAGAAATGACCTTTACAATTCGGTCAAAATAAGAAATAATCTTTACAATTCGGTCAAAATAAGAAATAACCTTTACAATTCGGTCACAATAAGAAATAACCTTCACAATTCGGCAAAATAAGAAATGACCTTTACAATTCGGTCAAAATAAGTTTACAATTCGGTCAAAATAAGAAATGACCTTTACAATTCGGTCAAAATAAGAAATAACCTTTACAATTCGGTCAAAATAAGAAATGACATTTACAATTCGGTCAAAATAAGTTTACAATTCGGTCAAAATAAGAAATGACCTTTACAATTCGGTCAAAATAAGAAATGACCTATACAATTCGTTCAAAATAAGAAATGACCTTTATAAATCGGTCAAAATAAGAAATGACCTATACAATTCGGTCAAAATAAGAAATGACCTATACAATTCGGTCAAACTAAGAGATTTGAATATCTTTCATTTGAGTGAAATTCGTTGTGTTATAATCTACTTGAAGAAAAGAAGGGATTTCCCTTAATCATGAAAGAGATTCCAACATCTTTTGCAACGTCTTATCAAAGAAAGTATTAGTCTAAACTGACCTTTCTCTTTTGTTTTGCACAATTATTGCTTCGCATAATGCCACACTTTTGCAATGCAATAAAGACCACCTACAACAATGTCCCGTTGCAAAGAAACATTTCTGACCCTATCCAGCATATCACCATATCATTTAGCCTTCAAAACATCTACCGAGAGTCCATTCGCAGCGCCATATTGTACATTTACGATGTATTGCTATCAAATTTATTATCACCACGAATAAGGTTGGAATATCACCCGTATGACGTTAAACATCAATCAATCAATCAATCAATCAATCAATCAATCAATCAATCAATCAATCAGAAAATTATAACTATCTGTGTAAAGTGAACGACATATAGTTGAGAAATATATTCATGTTGAAAATAAAAAGTTTTAAATTAACTGTAATGGTCAACAATAACATCAAGCACAACAACACGAACCACGACCATGATGATACTAGAGGGAAAGAAAACAATAAAAAAAGTTTGAAGATACCAAAGGAATAATTAGAAGGCGTAAATAGAAAGACAGACAATACCATGGTCAAAAGAAACAGAACAAGAAAACAAACAATGGTCAACAAAACACTACAGAAAACTAAAGATTGAGACACACACACCATTAAACCGGTGGTGAATCCGTGCTCTCTTAGAGGGTATATTTGGTGATAAGTCATAAGAAGAGTTTAAGATACCAAAGGGGTAATCCAGAATCCGTATATCAAAGAACAGACAACACAATGACCTAAAGATACCAAAGGGGTAATCCAGAATCCGTATATCAAAGAACAGACAACACAATGACCTAAAGATACCAAAGGGGTAATCCAGAATCCGTATATCAAAGAAGAACAGACAACATAATGGCAAAAAGAGAAAGTACAAATGGACAAACAATGATTTACAAAAGATACATATAAAACTAAAGACCGAGTTACACGAACCCCACTAAAAACCGGGATATAGAATGATTGGGCTGTGACTACGACAAACGAAACATTCGTGGCTATCTTTGACACAGATATCCCACTACGGTCATCATGGCGACCATACAACTTGATAATTAGGAATCCTTCTTTCAGTAGCTTTCAGGAATCTTGATTGTAAACAAAAGCTCTGGAATACGATATTTATTTTTGAATATCATGAGTGAGAGAGTGAAGTGTTAGCTGTTCAATCCATACTATCATTTGTTTTGCACGTGACGTGAGTTCGTGCTCCGAGAACTACCTCAAGTGTTAATGTTTCCGGACATCTACTCATGGATGGTGACATCACTGATCTGACCACAAGTCAAATATCACAGACGGGAGTTCGTGCTTCCATACATACCTGAAGTGTTAATGTTTCCGCACATCTCATGGATGGTGACCTCACTGATCTGATCACAAGACAAACACCACAGACGGGAGTTCGTGCTGCGATACCTACCACAATTGTTAACGTTTCCGGACATTTACTCATGGATGGTGACCTCACTGACCTGACCACAAGTCAAACACTACAGACGGGAGTTCGTGCTTCGATACCTACCACAATCGTAAAGGTTTCCGAACATCTACTCATGGATGGTGACCTCACTGATCCGACCACAAGTCAAACACTACAAAAGGGAGTTCGTGCTTCGATACCTACCTTAATTGTTAAGGTTTCCGAACATCTATTCATAGATGGTGACCTCACTGATCTGACCACAAGTCAAACACTACAGACGGGAGTTCGTGCTTCGATACCTACCTTAATTATTAAGGTTTCCAGACATCCATTCATGGATGGTGACCTCACTGATCTGGCCACAAGTCAAACACTACAGATGGCAGTTCGTGCTTCGATACCTACCTTAATTGTTAAGGTTTCCGGACATCTATTCATGGATGGTGACCTCACTGATCTGACCACAAGTCAAACACTACAGACGGGATTTCGTGCTTCGATACCTACCTTAATTGTTAAGGTTTCCGGACATCTATTCATAGATGGTGACCTCACTGATCTGACCACAAGTCAAACACTACAGACGGGAGTTCGTGCTTCGATACCTACCTTAATTATTAAGGTTTCCAGACATCCATTCATGGATGGTGACCTCACTGATCTGGCCACAAGTCAAACACTACAGACGGGAGTTCGTGCTTCGATACCTACCTTAATTGTTAAGGTTTCAGGACATCTATTCATGGATGGTGACCTCACTGATCTGACCACAAGTCAAACACTACAGACGGGAGTTCGTGCTTCGATACCTACCTTAATTATTAAGGTTTCCATACATCCATTCATGGATGGTGACCTCACTGATCGGGCCACAAGTCAAACACTACAGACGGGATTTCGTGCTTCGATACCTACCTTAATTGTTAAGGTTTCCGAACATCTATTCATGGATGGTGACCTCACTGATCTGGCCACAAGTCAAACACTACAGACGGGAGTTCGTGCTTCGATACCTACCTTAATTGTTAAGGTTTCCGGACATCTATTCATGGATGGTGAGCTCACTGATCTGACCACAAGTCAAACACTACAGACGGGGGTTCGTGCTTCGATACCTACCTTAATTGTTAAGGTTTCCGGACATCTACTCATGGATGGTGACCTCACTGATCTGACCACAAGTCAAACACTACAGACGGGAGTTCGTGCTTCGATACCTACCTTAATTGTTAAGGTTTCCGGACATCTACTCATGGATGGTGACCTCACTGATCTGACCACAAGTCAAACATTACAGACGGGATTTCGTGCTTCGATACCTACCTTAATTGTTAAGGTTTCCGGCCATCTATTCATAGATGGTGACCTCACTGATCTGACCACAAGTCAAACACTACAGACGGGAGTTCGTGCTTCGATACCTACCTTAATTATTAAGGTTTCCAGACATCCATTCATGGATGGTGACCTCACTGATCTGGCCACAAGTCAAACACTACAGACGGGAGTTCGTGCTTCGATACCTACCTTAATTGTTAAGGTTACCGGACATCTATTCATAGATGGTGACCTCACTGATCTGACCACAAGTCAAATACTACAGACGGGAGTCCGTGCTTCGATACCTACCTTAATTGTTAAGGTTTCCGGACATCTATTCAT
>MJUT01041790.1:296780-328900 GCA_002080005.1 Gigantidas platifrons
AAACCTGACAGACCACCGATCAGTGTTGTAATGTTCTAGATCGGGGAAACCTGACAGACCACCGATCAGTGTTGTAGTGTTATAGATCGGGGAAAATTAGCAGACGACCGATCAGTGTTGTAGTGTTATAGATCGGGGGAAACCGGCAGACCACCGATCAGTGTTGCAGTGTTATCGATCGGGGGAAACTAGCAGACCACCGATCAGTGTTGTAGTGTTATAGATCGGGGGATACTGGCAGACGACCGATCAGTTTTGTAGTGTTATAGATTGGAGGAAACTGACAGACCACCGATCAGTGTTGCAATGTTATAGATCGGGGAAACTGGCAGACCACCGATCAGTGTTGTAGTGTTATAGATCGGGGAAACCTGACAGACCACCGATCAGTGTTGTAGTGTTATAGATCGGGGAAAACTAGCAGATCACTGATCAGTGTTGTAGTGTTATAGATCGGGGAAACCTGGCAGACCACCGATCAGTGTTGTAGTGTTATAGATCGGGGAAAACTGGCAGACGATCGATCAGTGTTGTAGTGTTGTAGATCGGGGAAACCTGACAGATCACCGATCAGTGTTGTAGTGTTATAGATCGGGGGAAAACTGGCAGACCACCGATCAGTGTTGTAGTGTTATAGATCGGGGAAAACTGGCAGACCACCGATCAGTGTTGTAGTGTTATAGATCGGAGGAAACTGGCAGACCACCGATCAGTGTTGTAATGTTATAGATGGGGGGAAAGTGACAGACCACCGATCAGTGTTGTAGTGTTATAGATCGGGGGAAAGTGACAGACCACCGATCAGTGTTGTAGTGTTATAGATCGTGGGAAACTGGCAGACCACCGATCAGTGTTGTAGTGTTATCGGGGAAAACTGACAGACCACCGATCAGTGTTGTAGTGTTATAGAACGGGGAAAACTGGCAGACCACCGATCAGTGTTGTAGTGTTATAGATCGGAGGAAACTGGCATACCACCGATCAGTGTTGTAGTGTTATAGATCGGGGAAAACTGTCAGACGACCGATCAGTGTTGTAGTGTTATAGATCGGGGAAAACTGGCAGACCACCGATCAGTGTGGTAGTGTTATAGATCGGGGAAAACTGTCAGACGACCGATCAGTGTTGTAGTGTTATAGATCGGGGAAAACTGGCAGACGACCGATCAGTGTTGTAGTGTTATAGATCGGGGGAAACTGGAAGACCACCGATCAGTGTTGTAGTGTTATAGATCGGGGAAACATGACAGACCACCGATCAGTGTTGTAGTGTTATAGATCGGGGCTCTGCTAGTTTCACTCGGCTAGGTAATTCATTTACCAAGCCCCTATGATCTGTTCTTCGAAACACATGTCGATATTCACTTTTTTTTAGTTGACTAATGTCCAGTGTGCTAGAACTTGTTATGAATATAAATGACTAAATCAGGTACGTTTATATTAGCATAAAGTGATCATGTATTTCCTTTTGCGTTTATAAGTAAAATCAGTGGGAGCCAGTAGGTGAATATTTCCGCTCAAATGTAACATGACATGTCCAAAATCAGACCGATATGGGTTTAAAGATAAGTAAAATGCACGTGTGTTATTAAAAACACAACTTGAGAAATTCAACTGAAATGAAAGTCTTATCTATAAATACACAGAGAATATCCTAAATATATAGACCAATGACTTGCCTTGTAAATTGAAAATGAAAGTAGAAAACAATAGATCTATATATGATTGAAAGACTTCCTAATATACGATATATTTACGCACGTATCTACACTCTAACCTACAGGCACTATGCAGTTTTTATTGTTCTAATTTAGCGAGAAGCATATATAAACACAGGTATTATGCTTTTTTTTACCTGTTCCCTTGAAAACAAGCACCGCCTACCATAAACATTTAAATATTTTGAACTGACGTTAACCTGTACGTTGCCATATTGAAATTAGAAAACGTAAGATGACATGTGGTGAGTATAAATAGTGTAGTCATTTAGCAATAACCACAAATATGTAAACTATTTAAAGAGTTAAAGCCCTTTACTAGAAAATGGTGACGGTTCCCAGAGTTCAACCATGTATGATTCCGGGATAGAGGATTACCTTACGATTGGGGGGGGGGGTTCAGTATATAATACGGAGACTTTGCGTGTATGGAATTTCATTTAGGTAATAAAATCAAGCACTATCAGTTATCTATGAAGTCAAAGTCAAAAGTCAAAGATTTTATTGATTTAAAGTCCAAAATCTGGATTGTCACCAAACACGATACAAAATAACAAACATTAATCATTAAAAAATATGGTACATACTACATGTATATTTAAAGGTAAACATATATAAATAACACTATATTTTTCCCTCCTTTTCTTTCAATTTGACCGAGGAGGTACATGTACAGGCTTACAGACAGTTACCACCCTGAAGCAATTCTCTTGAGTCGAAGCCAAAGGCTGGGCAGTAGTTCTGAAGAGTGGTACAATCTGAGTGCCAACGGATAGACATGTAGATAACGATTTCCCCCGGTTTGCAAAAAGAAAAGAAAAAACCAAAGAAAAAAACCATCTGATTTTAAGTGGATTTTCTTGTTCTTTTTGTTTGTAACGTAATCGTAATGTTTTTGTTCTTGCAGACTAAAATGCCATAGCCCAGGTGCAAATTTGTATGCATGCATCTCCCTTCTCCGTGTGGAATGCAAAGTGATTTGCGATTATTTGAGTTTGACCTGTATAGGTACGTTGCCTAACTACAGACCGGGTGCATGGATTTTGTACGCACGGGTCATTGAACAATCAACATCCGACATGTTTTATCAAGCCGGGGATACTGGGTAATGTTTCATAGGGCACAACCCACAAAGCTTCCCAGCATGTCCCCAGATGTACACCTAATATATGTATAATGCGCAGCACCAAATATATAAATTGTGCCCTCCAAATATATAAATTGCGCGCACCAAATAATATAATGTTCTCACAAAATAATATAATGTTCGCACAAAATAATTTTGTGAACACGCAGTAATATATAGTGGCGAACCTACGTTTTTGGGACTCTCAAGCTTGTACTTCTATGTGGCCACTTCGCAACCAGTAACAATAGGGTAAATATCACAAGCGAGACGAATGCAGCCTGAATTGAGAATTCATGTCTTTTTAGAGTTCTGATTGGCCCAAGCTTAAGAGCTTAGCTGTAGAACTATTAGCCATGCACCAACGAAGCTTGCGAGGATTCAACTGCCAAAACGTATAGGCTATGAATAGATTTTCGCGAACTCAACAAGATTATACAGCTGGGGATTCAGGAATTGCACCCCCTCTCAAGAAATTTTGAAATTTGACCAATTACAAGGACAGTCCGAAGTCATATGAAGTAGGTATTATAGTATATTCTAAGGACAATATTAAGTACTTCAACCCATTGGCTTATGATTCTATCTCTAAAATAGCATTATTTCATAACATACACTAAAAAAAAACTCCATAGAAGAGCTTGAAGATATCAAAGGGGTCATTAGAGATTTTGTTGAAAAATTCACCCATTAACAAAAAGTTGCTTCAGGGGTCCTTCATTAGTTTCATAATAAAATCACTACTGGAATGTGCACACCAGATAATAAAATCTGCTTCCCAAATAAGTATAAAGTGAGCACCAAATAACACAAGGAGCACACGAAATAGTCTTACCAAATAAATGTAATGTGCACAATAAATACATATTATGTGCGCACAAAATAATATAGTGCTCACACAAAGTATTTTTAATGTGTGCATCAAATAAATATATGTGCACAACATAATATACTAGTAATATGCGCATCATATACTATGTGCGCTTAGATAAATAAAATGTGGACGCAAAATAATAAAATATGCACACAAAGTAGTTGTAGTTATATGTGGTCATCAGACAATACAGTATACAGTCTGAGAACAACATGATATAATGTGGTCATCAGACAATACAGTATACAGTCTGAGAACAGCATGATATAATGTGGTCATCAGACAATACAGTATACAGTCTGAGAACAACATGATATAATGTGGTCATCAGACAATACAGTATACAGTCTGAGAACAACATGATATAATGTGGTCATCAGACAATACAGTATACAGTCTGAGAACAACATGATATAATGTGGTCATCAGAAAATACAGTATACAGTCTGAGAACAACATTATATAATGTGGGCATCAGACAATACAGTACGGTATACAGTCTGAGAACAACATTATATAATGTGGTCATCAGACAATACAGTATAGAGTCTGAGAATAACATGATATAATGTGGTCATCAGACAATACAGTATACAGTCTGAGAACAACATTATATAATGTGGTCATCAGACAATACAGTATACAGTCTGAGAACAACATGATATAATGTGGTCATCAGACAATACAGTACACAGTCTGAGAACAACATTATATGTGGTCATCAGACAATACAGTATACAGTCTGAGAACAACATGATATAATGTAGTCATCAGACAATACAGTATACAGTCTGAGAACAACACGATATAATGTAGTCATCAGACAATACAGTATACAGTCTGAGAACAACATTATATAATGTGGGCATCAGACAATACAGTATACAGTCTGAGAACAACATGATATAATGTGGTCATCAGACAATACAGTATAGAGTCTGAGAACAACATGATATGTGTAGTCATCAGACAATACAGTATACAGTCTGAGAACAAAATTATATGTGGTCATCAGACAATACAGTATACAGTCTGATAAATAAATAAATAAATTTTATTTAGAGTCGGCATGGTTAAAACAACATACAAACATAAGCTCTGTTGAGCTTTTAACTGACAACGTTATTTATTATACTTCAGTATCTTTTTTCAATAGAAAATCAAGTGTAATATTTTAACTAATAAATCCTAAATTCCCTGTTTTCTCTATTTCACCGGTCATCAGTTTTTTTACTGATGACCGGAGGGACAGTGATCTAGATCACCAAAGCGCTTACAATATCGGTAAAATGACCATGATCTAAAACGTGTACCTGACGTAAGTATGTATAAAATGGCCACTGCCGGTGTGCCCAGTGGAACCATTCTGGCTGTTCATTTACAGAAATGTTCGCATTTATCAAACGAAATAAGAATACAAGATAAAAACACACAAGTGTGTATTGTATCTAACATTATTGTAAATATAGTTCCAGTATAATAAAACAATTATTGCCTGCACTTGCGGTGAACATCATAATTGTTCAGCCTTGGGATGTTGTTTTCACTCAGGCCAAAACCCTCGGGTGAACAATTATGAGGTTCTCCTTAAATGCAGGCATTAATTGTATAATAATGTACACACAAAATAATTAAAATAGACACACCAAATAAATATAACCGTGCGCACCAAAATATATAATGTGCACACAAGATAATGATAATGTGCGCATAAAATTATAGAATAATATACGTACCAAGTAAATGTGCGTATAAAATAAATATAATGTACGCACAATATAAGTGTCGTATGAGCTACTGTCATCACTTTACGTTCGTTGTCTACAAACAATTGTAACGATGTAATATATGTTTCAGATTCCGTTGACCTTAATGAGACAATTATTGGCAACAGACAATGAACTTACCAAAGATAGGAGAGAACACATTGAAAGTCTTAAAAACGAGATAAAACAAGTGAAAGACAGAATCACAAACACAAAACAAGGTTGGATTCGTTATTTAGAATAACTTGAGACGTCTTTATTAGAAAATAAACAGAGACAAAAAGACAACGTAATAGCAAATTTACAAGAAGAAATCTCTGAAACAAAACAGATTGAAGAACACATAATTAAGCTGAGGGATACATTTGAATTTGTACAGAACCACGGATCTGACAAGGAAGTATTTCTTCTAGCACAAACTTTGAAGACAGATCTCTTAGATATAAACGGAAAAAAAGAGTAACGTTAACACAAAATGCAAAATATTCAACCTATAAATTTGAAGCCAACGATACAATTCAATCAGTTGGATCCATTAATTTAGTAGACAATCCTTGCGGAACTACTTTTGTACCCATTAAACAACTTCAGACACAAATGGCAGTTGTGGGTACACATCAGCTTTCGTCATTCATCCATGATTGTAATATTGACATGAAATCTCGGCATGGCGGTGCAGAAATAGATAGAATAACAGTAGTTGATAATGGTATGATAGTGCAATGTGACAATACGGAGTCCAGACTACTGGTTTATAACGATAACAACCAGTACCAGTACCAGTACCAGTACCAGATCAATCCTAAGTATAACCAAAGTGACATAGCTACAATACCTGGTACTAATACGGTAGTGGTGTCTTCTGATAACAGTGACTATATACCATTTATAGATATAGTGAAAAAAGAAGTATATACTGAAATACACATTCCTGGATCACAATATGGAGGTGTGGCAGCATCGAATACTAACTTATTTGTTGGTAGTAAAGGTTTAGTGCACGTTTTGGATCACCAGGGTAATGCGGTTACAAAAATTAAAACGAAGCAAGAAGATCGTACACCGTTGTATATATACAGTGATTTCTTTTCTTTGTATTGTATAAAACCTGATGGTGAAGAAGTATTTACCTATATTACTTCACCTGATCTACGTGGTATAGTGTGTATAACAACAGATAACCATGGCAACCTATATATAGTGGGCTATAATTCTTACAACATTCACAGATTTAGACCAGATGGTACATTTATAGACATTATATTGAGTAAAGAAGATAATATTAGATGCCCAAGAACATGTTGTTTTAATAGAAACTATACAGATTTGTATGTTTCAAACAATGCTGGTACTGTCCTTTCTGTATTTAATGTTGTATGATTTAGAAAAAAGTTAAAAGAGTTTAAAGGGATTATCCGATAATAATATTGGCAGGCATTTTAAAATGAACAAACTACATCGATTCTGTCAACTCAGAAGAAAGTTTTACGATGTTACAAAGGTCAATTTGATGTCTTTATTATTGTTTTGATATCTGGTTGTCATCCTAAGTTGATGTTAAGGTATATGTTTAGACAGAAATGTGAAACTTGTGATAAATTAACTCAATATAAATTATATGTTTATTAACGGGTTATCAGAAGAAAGGATCCGTTAATTATTATAGACTGCTTGATAAAGGAATTAGGTATTGACAATTCACTTGGCAACCCTACATATACATTGACGACACTTACGAAAGAGAAAATCCTGGACAATCATAAGTCTGTTTTATGTTTCTTTGGAATGTCAACCAAAGATGAAGAACTGGACCTACCATCACTGTACTGGACACCTAAATTACACAAGTGTCATTTCAAACAGCGTTATTTTACTGGGTCTGCCTCATGCTCCACGAAACCTCTTTCCAAATTATTAACGTATATTCTATCAGCGGTCAAAACTGGGCTTCAGAGTTAATGTGACACTAGCTACTCGAGGGGTGTGAATCAGATGTGGATTCTGAAGAACTCTAAAGATCTGTTAGAGTACATACAGTCTAGGGACCTCTTCTGCAATAGCCTTAACAATTTTGCTTCATACTTTGACCTACACCTCGAAATTGACAGTGAGGGTCGGTTAAGAACGAAACTTTACGACAAAAGAGATGATTTCAATTTTACCTGTGAACTTTCCATTTATGTATAGCAACATTCCAGCAACACATGCATATGGAGTATATATCTCTCAGTTGATACGATATTCAAGAGCTTGTGGTTCCTATCAGGATTCACTTGATAGAGTGTTGCTGCTAACAGGGAACAAGTCATCACTTCGAAAGTTTTACAGTCGCCACCATGACATGGTTGACCGTTATGGGTATCTGTGTCACAAATGACCCCGGATATGTTCTACTTGTCGTAAACACTTCTCGGACCTTTCCTCATTCATGACTTATCACCGGGTTTGCAACTAGATTAACACGACGGGTACCACTAGTGGAACAGGAACTGCTTTCCCTCCCGGAGCACCTGAGTTCGGTGAGGTTCGTGTTACTCGCTCTTTAGTTTTATGTGTATTTTTTGTAGATCGTTGGTTGTCCTCTTTTAAAAGTATCTTTCGATTCGACCATACCTTTCGGAATCAGAAAAAAACCAATAGCCACGAAATAGAACAATTATATTGCAAAATATTTGATTCAGTCTTTAATGATTTTAGTTTAGAGAAGCAAAATGTTATTTGTGGATGTTTTATCAGGTTCTGAAGATTTTCTACAGTTGTAACTACGAGATACTGCTTTGATTTAAGAGACTTTAATGCAGTATGATGGATAAGTGCTGCTTTGATATGTTCATGGTTTTGGTATTTGGTGTTATAAGAAATAAGTCATAGTTAAACAGATAAACCATACATCACACTGGCTTTGTTCACACAAACAAAATATTTAATATGAATAGAATTTCCTAAGCACATGATCTGACTCCATTTCCTTAGCGTCCCGTGGAGTTTTTCTTACCCATACATACTTGCTGTTACTTAATTACATTTCGGTAAATATTTTCGGCGCGTTGTTATTTCTACATGAGATATTTTTAAATAACGTTTAAATAGTACAATTATAAATACAAATAGAGTCACTCTTCCCTATACAATTAATTTCAGTTCGATAACGTTTTTGCATGACATATTTCCAATGCATTGTTATTATAAAACCTTGATATATATTTAAATAATCTTTAAATTGCACAATTACAAACAGAGTTACTCTTCCTTATACATTAAAACTGACTACTGGTTATGTTAGAGATTATAGTTATTATGAATGATAATTTTACTCCAAGGGTGTTGAAGGTATATAAACACAATACATACATTTGTATATCCTACAATAAACAAAATTATGTTTACGAGAACGGACAACAGTAACAACAAGAAATAAACATAAACAATTGATTATACATGGAGGAACATGAACTATAGGTATATGTAGAAATGGTGTCCACTTTCCTCGGTGACCAAGTCTTAAAGAATCATCCATATAGTAATAAAATGAATAACAAATATACAGTACCATCAAAATCATCAATGTATTCATAGAAACACAAAAATATAGTACAGTCAAAAGTCAGTCAGAAATCGTGGACACAGATAACATTTATACCCTAACAATACATTACCACTCACTCTCCTTACTTAGTACAGAAACTTCAATAAAAAGTAACCGATTAAACCTATTGTATGTTCTTATTGTAAATTACATTACAGAAGTAAGGAGAGCTTGACGATAGCAAAGGGGTAATCAGAATCCGTAAATGGATGGACAGACGATAGCAAAGGGGTAATCAGAATCCGTAAATGGATGGACAGACGATGGCAAAGGGGTAATCAGAATCCGTAAATGGATGGACAAACGATACCAAAGGAGTAATCAGAATCCGTAAATCGATGTATGACAGACGATACCAAAGGGGTAATCAGAATCCGTAAATCGATGTATGACAGACGATACCAAAGGGGTAATCAGAATCCGTAAATCGATGTATGAGAGACGATACCAAAGGGGTAATCAGAATCCGTAAATCGATGTATGACAGACGATACCAAAGGGGTAATCAGAATCCGTAAATCGATGTATGACAGACGATACCAAAGGGGTAATCAGAATCCGTAAATGGATGGACAGACGATAGCAAAGGGGTAATCAGAATCTGAAAATGGATGGACAGACAATAGCAAAGGGGTAATCAGAATCCGTAAATGGATGGACAGACAATAGCAAAGGGGTAATCAGAATCTGTAAATGGATGGACAGACGATAGCAAAGGGGTAATCAGAATCCGTAAATGGATGGACAGACGATGGCAAAGGGGTAATCAGAATCTGTAAATGGATGGACAGACTATAGCAAAGGGGTAATCAGAATCTGTAAATGGATGGACAGACGATAGCAAAGGGATAATCAGAATCTGTAAATGGATGGACAGACGATAGCAAAGGGGTAATCAGAATCCGTAAATGGATGAAGGACAGACGATGACAGAGGGGTAATCTTAATCTGTAAATCGATGAAGGACAGACAACACAATGAAAGGAGGAATTTAAACAAGTATTATTTGAAAATATTACTAATGTTTGTTTTATTAAGGTCTCAAACTTTCAAATAAAAATTAAATGCGTTACTGCAGATGTAAATATTAATACTATGTTTCAATTGCCCTACAAAGAACATAAACGTATGTTACCGTTTCATTTTGTAACCAAAGCAGATAGAGGAATCAACAACATAAAGTTGGAAGGTACCAAAGGGGTAATCAGAATCACACAACGGCCAAAGAAATAAAGGACAAAATGAGAAACAACGATCTACAAAATACTACACAGAAAACGAAAGATCGTGCAACACGAACCTCACTAATAAGCCGGGGTGTTATATAAGGTACTTTGTCATCCACAAAAAATATACAAATACTAGTTGTTTTGGTGGGTCCGTGTGTGTTGCTCATCTTTGTCTTTTCTGTGTTGTGTTTTTGTTTTGTTTGTCTTCGTTTGTGAGTCTTTGTCAAAAGTTGTCTGTGTCTCTAGAATGTCTATTCTTCATTGGGCGATCGGTTTTCTCATTTTGTCCTTTTTCTTTTGGCCATTGTGTTGTCTGTCCTTCAATTACTCCTTTGGTATCTTCAAACTCTTCTTATTCCAGAACGGCGCACTAAATTAGATATCTATGTTTTCATTTAACTGTTTCCTCTTGTTAGGTATTTTATCTGTATCTTTCTATAGATTTCGAATCATGACAATATTGATATTTTCTTGGGAAATTATTTGAATTGGCGTCTCGGAATTAGACAATGCTTAATTGTTTGTGTGTCATTTCCTACCAATTCTGTTATAATCATTTACAGCGTCCGAAACCAAAACGCTAGTTTCTAAAAATGCGAACTGCAAATACAACAATCAAGTAGTAGATGCAATATAGACAAAATACAAACTATTTGATTTCCCAAGGGAGATGTCCTGAACAATATCTACGTAACAATGATGTTCAGTTCGTCATTTAATTCCCTTTGCAATTATTTGGCTTCATGAACGTTTTGCGGTATTTAAGATGCGTTAGTTTGAGTCCCAATCGCATCAAAACCAAAGACTTAAATTGTCATGTGCTTCTTCTCATGAGCACATGAGTTCACCCCCGGTTTTAAGTGGGGTTCATGTCGCTCAATCTGTGGTTTTCTGTATATATTTTTGTTTTCCTTTTTCTTTTGGTCATTGTATTGTCTGTCCTTCGATGTACGGCTTCTGATTATCCCTTTTGGCATTCACTCACTGTTCACACTAGTAGAGCAGCAACTACTCATCTCTCAAGAGCACATGAGTTCACCCTTCGCCTGTTTTTAGGTGAGATTAATGTTGCTCGATCTTTGTTTTTCTGTGTAGTATTTTATCGACAATAGTTTGTATTTTTATCTGTTATCATTTAGTCATGGTATTTATCTGTTATCATTTAGTCATGGTATTTTCTGTCCTATGTTGAATTAAGACTTCTGATTACCCCTTTGTTATCTTCAAAATTTTGCTTATCGTTTAGTATTTTATTGCATTGGTGATATTCTATTTTGTCCTTTGACATTTTAAATCTTTCATGTGTTTTACGTAAGAAAAATTATGACACCAAAAGGTTAATGAGAAACAGTAAGTCAAAGAAGGACCAACAATACAAAGTCTAGAAGAAAAAGACAAACGAACAAACAAAGACAAAATATTACACAGAAAACTAAAGATTGCCTTACTCGAACCCCACTAATAACCGGTGTGAACTGAGGTGCTCCGGAAGGGATAGCAGTTCCTGCACCACATGTAACACCAGTCGTGTTACTACTAAACGACACGAACATCATCTGATATGGAAGTCGTGTTGGACACCAGTATAAATAAATAAATCATGTTTCTCTCTGTCACAGATGATCTTTTATGAACAATTTGGGTTAAAATCAAGTGTGTATTTTCTAAGGAAAAAGGGTTTTATATTAATTTCTCGGAAGATATTATGCTAAACTAGGTCATACAAAGCCAACCATCTTGTATTCCCGTCTAATCAAAATATATTTTCTAGAGGACTATAAAATGAATATTCAAGCCAAGTACCTTACACATGATTGAGTGATTGTTGTCTAACGCCAATTCAGCAATGTTTCAGCTATATCATGGCGAGAACAAGTTAATTATCAATGAGATGATGATGAGGTCCGCTTTGTTTTAGACCAACACGCTGAGTTGGATTTTTATAGTGCTAGCTCATTGAAACAACAGTCCGCGGGTAGACTTGTCGCTCCACTCGAACACATTATTCTGATTTCGAGCCAACCAGTCTTTGCTCTTTCTCTTTAATGCTGCGTGCTTAGCAGATAACCAACGAATTCCAACTTTAGTCTTTAGTTTGACACGACCGGGGCTCGAGTCCACGATCTATCGCACTCGCTGTGAGCACGATAACCATTACGCCATCGATGCGGTTCAAATGAATTAGTGCTTTCATATTTTGAAAATAGTGTTTTTTTTTAATAAAATCCTATGTCCTATGATGCTGGTCACCTATGATTTTCAATAACACCGAAATAACACAAAACACAAACACCGCATATACTAGTAACTGAGTTTGAGTTAATTCAACTTGTTTAACATGAAGACTACTTTGCTTGTGCTGGTATTTTAATGTGTGGGTATTAGCTATATCACAAGTATAGCTATATTTAATGCCATTATATAAATGGTGGCTTTCGTTTAAATAATTTTGTACTTCTTTGATAAAGTTTTTCGTGTCCAAAGTGGTCTTTAAAAGAATCAAAGCTTCTTATTTAAAAAGGTAAAAAATAATTTGACTGTCGTACCACTTCTTAAATAACAGAAACTTAAGAAGAAGTTTAAACATAAAAAGGGGCACTTATATATATATATTTTTAAAGTTATGCATAGAAGTTAATCCTAACTTGATCGATGTCTATACGATCAGTGATCGTGAAATTACGTATTTATATAACATTTTAATCTGTAAAAAGTTGATCTTTACACACCTTAAAAATCTTTGATCCTAAGATAAAATATTGTTTACATTATTACGTCATGTTTTTTTTAATCTCGTATCCTGAAAAAAGTAGTCTGATGAAGTCATTTTGTTTTGTTTTTTTGTTTTAACAGTGGGTCATTGTATTATTGCATGGTGATTTAGTTAAGAAATAATTATTTAAGTTAAAGATTTATAAAATCGGTAGACAGTGTAAAAAATATACGCTTCAATAGGAATGTGAAAATATTAAATTGTCCGATTTTGTTCGGGATAATTATTTGAAAATACTGTAACTGTTTATTTTTAAAACAAATTAAGTCTTGTTAAAACATAATACAGGTACTTTTAGAATTAAACCTACCGTGAGCTTTAGACGAAACAATGATATATATTACATCTAATTGAATAGAGTCAGAAGAAGAAAATGGTAAAATAAATCAAATATTTAAAAACTATTGAAAAAAATCTTTGTCTAAGAAAAGTTGAAAAATCAACTAAAAATTAGTATAATTATATAATAGTAATAAGAATTATAACAAAAAAAAAGAAGTAAAACATAATCTAACGGGTGAAATAGATTCCTCTGTGTAAAAATCAATTTCTGTACTACATAATAAGATACTGTTGAAGATTTACAACCAATAGCTTGAGAGATCAATGTTAAACAAACAACAATATATAACTACAAAATGACTTTGTTTTTACAACTAGACCATCTCTGATACCAATGATGTCCACGTGATTACTTCACTACATAGTGTAGATAGGGCTTTAATTTTGACATTATGGCTGCAGAAGAATCCTCTTCCAGAAGCAGTGGTCTCGTGTCATTACTGCATTACGTGGTGTATATAAATAAGGCTTTTATTTGACAAAGTCTTCAGACAAATCTACTTCCCGAGACAAGGGTCTGTGTCATTACTTCATTACGTAGGGTACATTTAACGTTCTATTCACACACAACTTATTCCCCATGCAATGGTCCCCTGTCAACTAATTGCACTTGAAAAACAAATCCAATTCCTGTGTATGTCTTTATTGAAAATATTTGTAATTTTTCAACTTCGACGGTACTATGTAATGGTAATTGATAACAATATGAATTCCGTGTCATTGGTCTATTATGGTAAGGGCATCGTGATCACTTTGTAGAAACAGAACCCTCCGATCTCCGGAAGATATGATGAATCAGCTTGATGTATTCAACTAATGAGATTATGTCAGGTTGATTTGTTCAACACGCCCACGAAGGGTTTTAAGACACCAAAGGGGTAATCAGAATCCGTAACTCGAAGAAGAACAGACAACACAATGACCAAAAGAAGAAGAACAGACAACACAATGACCAAAAGAAAAATACAAATAACGATATACCAAACATACACATAAAAAACTAAAGATCGAGTAACATGAACCCCACTAAAAACTGGTGTGAGCTCAGGTGCTCCGGAAAGGTGAGCAGTTCCTGTTCACATCTTTGTCTCAATCTAGCTCAGGGGTGGATCCAGGATTTCAAGTTAGTGGGGGGGGGGGCACTAAAAAAAAATAGCGCCGAGCGGAGGGAGGCGCGAAAATATTTGGGGTATTTCGTGTGAAAAATCACGATTTTACGCGAAAGAAATCATATTTTTTCTAATTTTAGGGGGGGCGCCCCCCTGGATCCGCCCCTGTAGCTTATACTAATTTACTGTTTTAAAAGTATTTAAACAGCAAAAATAAAAAAATCATTTTTGAAATTTTTTTGACAAATTTCAGTTATGCAAATTATATGAGCTAAAAATCTGGATCCTCTATAGTCGGTCATTTCATGAATCGAAAAACAGATAGCTTGAAAAAAGCACAAATGGTACAAAATATTTTAATATAAAATCGGGCGACGATTGTGAAAATATTTACAATATATGCATGATGTGATATTATTGACTGCTATGTACAGTGCAAACACATAATTAACATTTTGTTAATATTAATTAATTTTCACGAAAGACTTAATTGTAAGATATTGCAAAATACTTATATACATATACGATACAATAAACTGTGTCCTGCTACGATTTCTTGTAGAACATTGAAACACATGTCAATATCTATGTCTAAACCTTCGGTGATATTGCTCCAAGACATTGTAGATCCGTAGAATTGTTTTGTAATCCATCTTTAATATTCAAATATCGAAATCTGCAGAAGACAATCGAAAAGATAGCCCCATCGAAGTGGAAGGCGTTCCTTCAATTTCAAATCCTCCAAATCGAACAGACCTCCCAGGAATTCTTTCTGATTGAGTGCGTCTTAAACTTGATGTCTTTTTTAATTTCGGAGGTTGATAACTTTGTTCTTCATTGTTAGAAACATTCACTGACTCTTGAGGTTTTGGCGATGGTATGTCAACCGTTTCATCGTTAATTTCTTTCAAAACAGTTTGGAAAAGATCAGATCCAATTGGCAAAGGATCTCTTTCAATTGCGAATGTTGTCATATTTGCAGGTAAGCTAGATGCACGAGACAATGGAGTATGTGGTCTTTCTGTTTCCTGTGTATATGGAGTATTCGGTGTTACAGCTATTGGCATGGCTTTAGTTGTTTCAGCTATTGGCATGGCTTTAGTTGTTTCAGCTATTGGCATAGCTTTAGTTCTCGTTAGCCTTATTACACTTGTTTCTATGCTCTGAGTTTTCCCTTTAAGACTTCTTTTCGACTTAATATTCTCAGTCCTCATTGTTAGTTTCCTTGACTGTTGATTAGGACTAAATATCTTGAAAATATCACTATTAAAGAAATTCTTTACGTTGATCCGACAACAAAGAGAACGTTTTTCTTCGTTACATCTTTAATCCATGAAATACTGTCTCATTAAAAGTATGTCACCCTATCTTTCGTAGTTTCGATGGATATTTTCGTAACAAATGATGTATACTTCACCTTTAAACACTCGTGCTCACCACTATATCACGACACTTATAAAAGTCCACACATAAAGATCCATTTAAGATGATAGAAAAAATCTGTTCACACCAATAAGATTACTTATGATCCTCTTTGCTTATAATCAAGTACTTCTTGATACAGTCTCCTAATTACGCTTCCAGGAAGTTGTCAATTTCTAGTTTTTGTAATACTGATATATATTTGCTGGAAACAAAGGAAAGTCAAAATCATTCTGTATCCGTAGCGTAATTGATGTCTTTATTGTTATCGACCGAAATATTGACTAAATCAAGATCGACAAGTCCAATATTAAAGGGTAACATACTATAGCTAAGAATGTTTACATTCGGTCAATTTTACCTGCCTGCTATAAACAATCCTCAATCAACTGTGAAAAGCATTTTAACGAAGGTCTATCTTGAACAAAGTAAGTGAAGTGGTATAGACAAATAGATTTAAACCTTGCTTCATAACTTCTTACACCGGTTTATTACATGACTAACTTTCCACTTCAATTCTTTATATATGTAGTGTGAAAAACAAGTAGGTGTGCTCTCAATTTTAATGCCAAATTTACAATATATATATACATATACGAGCAAGTACATACTTTTCCTACCTAACCCGTAACCATGGGTTTTTTAGAAGGTTAATTTTAATAAAATTTAACACTTAACGACTTTTAAATTTCATATAATGTAATTAATTGTATGCTTTCAATAGAAGCATATGGGGCTTTTTACACCGTGTGGATATGTTGTGTAGGTATGATGACCCGGAGATAAGTAAATCTTGATTTTGTTCATGTTGATATATTGTCAGAGATCTAGACGAAATCAATCGTAGTTTCAATAAAAACACTTTATGTACATAAGCCTTTGTAAGTTAATGACACCTATCCAATTAATATAGAAATCTACTGACAAAGAAATAAACACGACTATATTAAAGTTATCAGGAAGTTGGAGAAATGATTAGCCTCATTATCAAAATTAAATAATTAACTACAATATACTGCCGCCTTTGTATCCATATCTCAGATAAAGACAAGTATAGGGTTAGGGTTAGGGTTAGGGTTATTATGTTACACCAAAAATTAAAGGCATCGATTGAATATATATTATGTTACACCAAAAATTAAAGGCATCGAATCAACAACGTTTTACTACAATGGAATGATTGGAATTCTCTACCCGATTCGATCAAATCCATCAATGATTTGCAAAGATTTAAAAAAAGAAGTGAAGTGTCACCTGATACATACCAGTGAAGAACGGGAAAGACGTGTCATATCATAATAATGACAATTATATATATATATATATATATATTTTCATAGATAATGTACTTATTTTAAAATTAAGTAATCCCTCTACCCGCTCATGTTGATCTTGTAATGTCCACTTGAACTTTAAGCTGATACTTATAAAGGACCCCATTGGAAATAAGCTGAATGGCTTTCATGGGCTATCCTTGGTGAGAAAGTTCTCAGCAGTTACAATTAGTGGATTGAAGTTTCAGTTAATGATGGCAGTTTTATGTTTTATTTTTAAATTAACGAGAAATTTTTAAACACTTGTGTATGATGTTGAAATTTTTAAACCTAAATATATTTTACCTTTACCTTATAAGTATAATAGTGTCACTTAAAAATAGTTATAAATTAGAAAAATCAATGCTACAATTAAGTGAGTGCCTTAATTTGTTTTTTTAAGTCGTTCGTTAATATTTAGTTCTTAAATATCACTGGTACTTCTGAATGGGTTGTTAAAAATGGCGGGATCTTTATTAGCTGTAAACAGGTTCTAATTGCAGTTTTTGAAAGATATGCTATTCCTGGAACATTTAGTATTCTTAATCGAAAGAAAAATATTAAATGCTTCAATAAATTCTGTTATATAAAATATTTTTAGAAGTTTCAATGGTTGTTGCATTTCGTTTGTTGATTCAATGTCGGTGCTTCACCGGAAATTAAAGTTCTGTAATTTGTATGACGTCATTACTCGTCATGGTAATCGGCACTGCCATGAACATGAAGAAGTCCATTCGTTTAATTTTCCTTTTTATGTTAATATATATTCAATCGGTTTTACGACAGGTGACCAGCATACCACCAACCATGGGACAATGA
Organism: Gigantidas platifrons; assembly: GCA_002080005.1. Classification (NCBI taxonomy): domain Eukaryota; kingdom Metazoa; phylum Mollusca; class Bivalvia; order Mytilida; family Modiolidae; genus Gigantidas; species Gigantidas platifrons. The sequence continues at coordinate 314,857 of MJUT01041790.1, forward strand.
TTAAGAATAGATTTTTTTAGACTTATTTTGTCATTATAAGACATTGTTGATATTATCACTTTAACTAACAGTCTAAAGCAATTATCATATAACTTTTATTTTTCATTGGCTAATGTGTACCGTCAAATCCACAACTGACTTGCTGTAATTCAGATTCTAGTGGGAATGGCCCGACATATTGAATTCTTGAAATCCAAGAAGAGTTTGAAGATACCAAAGGGATAATCAGAATCCGTATATCGAAGAAGAACAGACAACACAATGACCAAAAGAAAAAGTACAAAAGGACAAACAACGATCTACAAAACATACATATAAAACTAAAGATCGAGTAACACGAACCCCACTAAAAACCGGGGGTCAACTCAGGTGCTCCGGAAGGGTAAGCAGTTCAATTAAACATTGCAAATTAAAACAATATGATACAAAATGCATACCACTGAAATAGCCAGTGTTTACATTCTATGTTGAAAAATTGCATTGGACGTTGATGTGCTCGAAAATATTTCACGGCATCTTATTTTTGCAATTTTTAGGCAATTTCTTAAGCCCAATTAGAGATAATTTTGTCTGGCATTAGAATGGAAATAACTGTGTTGTATGTGATGAGTTGTCGGTGTCAATTGGGGACTTGAATGCCTCAAATATCAGTTTCACTGTCTCCAATACACGTCGCTAAGTAAAATTGCATTTTCGACATACTTTCTTGTTAAAAATGTTAGCAGGCATCCTCATGGGAAAGTTTCCTTCTGAAAATAATGTTTTACGACGGGCGCCTCTAGTTGAGCAGGAAGTGCTTTCCCTTCCGGAGTTCAACCCCGGTTTTAAGTGGGGTTCGTATTACTCGATCTTTAGTTTTTCTACTTTTTTCTTTGGACTTTGTGTTGTCTGTTCTTCTTCGATAATTGGATTCTGATTGCCCTTTTGATATCTTCAAACTCTTCTTGTAATGCAAAATACATATTTAACAATGGTACTATAGATCTGTATATATAGGTCATCATCTCTATCACGTAATAAGTGACCAACTGAACTTGAGTTATAAACAGAGATCATAATTCGTCATGTGAAAGTTTAGCAATAACAACGTTTTGTCATATTTATTGAATTATGGTCCAATAAAGTCAATCTATTTACCATAAAATATCAAAAATTTATGGACACGATTAATACGAGTGATTGAATGACGTGTGTTGTGTGTGTGAATACAATATACAGTGAAATCTGTTCAACCCAACGTTTTTTGGGTTCACAATAATCATGCGTATTCGATAAAATAAAAGAAGAAATAATTCGGTCATTACGTGTAAATTTACCAAGGATTCCGTTTATGTTTAGTGTTCAATTTAGATAGGTTTCTTGATCGTCACGAATATAGCTGAAATGGTTCTACAGTGACGTTGAATAACAAATAAGAACTAAATTTTCTCTATTTTTCAAAGTACATTTTATTTTACTTACAAAAAGGCATGCTATTTTGTTCACAAAGTACATTTATTTTGCTCAAATACTTGAAAGAAAAGATCATAACAGAGAACCAGAAGGATTATCAGAAATTGTGCCTATCATTTACTTTGAGGTATATCCTCTCTAAAAGGATCAACCACTTTTTATTAGTGATATAGGAAATATGCAAATCCACCTAGGACATAAACAAAACTATTTTTGGAATATCACGCTCTTTATACGTAAAAATGTGACATACATTGATTCTATCAAAAAAATGACATATTCCAATCACACATTTCAATCTCCATCCTGCTTTCATAATTGTAATCGTTTTCTATAGTCATGAACACAGATACAATGATGCTCACTTACACGTTAAATGACAAATAATAATAAACTAGTATCAACCATTAAATATAGAAAATGTCAACATTTACATTCCGTTTAATCTTTCTGGAAAATAACTGAATTTGTTACTGACATGGACGAAAGGTATAACAATACATCAACTTCTAAATAAAAATCACCATCATAGAAATATTAGATTGAACTTTCAGAGTTTGAAGCATTTATTTAAATATTCACGCCACCTTGCTAAGAACTTAAAGAAACATGTATTTTCAGTAGTAGGTTTGCCAAATATTCTGCAGCATGATAATGGTCGTGAATGTTACAACAATGTAATCAGGGAAACTTTGAACTTATTGCCAGGTGGAAACGGCAAGATTATTACAGGTAGACCAAGACATCCAAGGACACAGGGTCTTATGGAACAAGTACATAACTCACTGCACAGACTGCTTGCGTCGACAAGGGCTGAAAAACCCGGGTCTGGCTGGTTAGAATTTCTGTTTGAAATTCAGTATTCATTGCCTAGGCTTCTTTGTAAGGTAGTAAATGTAGTTGGAAAAGATGGGAGTCTTTTTAAATTAACATGTCCTTACGGAATTCTGAATTCATTATATGATATGGGTGATCTGGAATTGTTAATTTCAGTGGTTAATATTTTTCATTGGGTCGAAACTCCCATCTCTCTCCACGCAGCAGCTAAGCAAGCAAGTTGTTCATTGTCTTGCAAAAGATGTAAGTGCAAAGGTAATTGTACTGCAAAATCGTGCAAATGTAGAAAGACAGAAGTTCTGTGTGGGAGCAAATGACACCCTGGACGTATGTGTTTAAATGTTTAAAATTGATTTCCACATGCACATGTATGTTGCACTTGACTGATAAATATGTGTAAATGCGTTTCATTGTTTAATATTTAGATTAACAATTAAATATTTCCTTCAAAATCGTCTTCTTCATTTGATACGCATATGGTCTAAATACCGATTTGGTCTAACTCGTTGATGACCATACGAGTATGGTCGAACCATATGAATATACGGATTTGGACTGGAACATATACACTGACAGGCAATTGTCCAATTATTTCCATTACATCTAGACTATTTCAATAATAAAACAACTTTTCTGACCGACATTATTTTATTTCGTTATAACACTATGCACAGTACAAAGGTCCATCCATCCTGAGACATTAATCTACACTTTGTCGTTTATTATCCTTTTATGATATACAATAAAGATGTGTTTTCTGAAGACCAAAGTATGGAAAATCTAAACAATACAGATACAATGTATTAATAAAATGATAAGCCAGAATACCACACTGTGGGAACATTTCCATATTCAAATAGCAAAATCGTAGAAAGAAGCAATAAACGTTAGAGAAAAACCAAAGGGGCAACCAAGAAAGTAAAACCCTATCACAGAAATAAAGGGCAACCAAGAAAGTAAAACCCTATCACAGAAATACACGACCGCTTACTTTTATGGCTTGATGCAGGCACCTCAATAAAAAAATAGTGTTAGGGCCCATCTTAGTGAAATGACGCAGCCATGCAAGTGTTTTCCAAATGTGCGAAAAATGCCAACCCTCCCATATAACCGGGAGTAACAGCGTTAATAAAAGAACGATACAATCTTGAACATTAAAGTCTAATGAAATTCATATTAACATTTTATTTACTGATTATATTAATATTAAAAGGTACTGCGCAGACCTCAATACATTCATATTCGTGTCAATTTCGGTGGTTAAAATCCCAACCTAATGAATTACATGTATTGTAATGTATTGTAGAGGAAGCAAAACATTGTACTTCGTCGACCACCTTGAGTGTTCATGATGACCTCTGATGTGACCCCACTCGGTAGATGCTCGAAAGCTAAATTACCGGATAACAATGTCATGATAGTTTCAGTGATAGAAGTGGAACATCAACAATAACATGACAAAAGTGGCTTGTTCTTATTAATGTTGTCTGTTAACCATCACATCTTGGTCGTTGAGTTCATAAGGTAGTCCTCCATCCAAACAGAACATATCGACCCCACGAAAAGGTGATAATGGTATAATATCACCCCGTTGAATACTAGAGATAGTAACTGGTATCCAATTACGAATCATTTCACCAATTTTATTTAGAGAAAACAGCTACAATCTTCAACTTATTAAGAAAAGGAATGTATCAGAAGGTATAACAATCTAATGGTCAATAGCTTGTTAGGAGCGGTCGTTGGGGTAAATTTTCCAACCCTCTATTTTATACTGTATGTATCTCAATTTACGTCTTCAGAGAGCCATGTTTTGACCTATATGATGTATTGGTTATAGGTTCCTTTCTGTCATGAATATAGCTGAGGACCACCGAGGCCGTAATCATATGGTAATTGGATTTACACTACCTGTACAATCAATGCATATTATAAATAAAGTTATGAGTTCGAATCCTGCTCATGGCGATGTGCACACGATACAAAACTATGTGGTAAAGTTTGTCAGTTACGGTGGTTTTCTCTGGATACTTTGGTTTCCTCCACCAATAAAACTGACCGCCATGATATAACTAAAATATTGATGAAAGTGGCGTTAAACAACATAATCCTAACTCTAGTCCGTTGAATATAGCTGAAATGTAGCTCATTTGATAATCAATAAAATCAATCAAAAAAAAGTAACAGCAATATATAATGTACTGTATATACAAACCAACTTATAATCATGGACCCAAGGATACAACAGTTTAATTCTACACTATAATTTAATGGCTTTTCTTTGAGAAGCAAAGTACACTTAAAATGTTTCAATTACACCACATTAAAATGGCGTTATTGATAAATCAAAAGATACTTCAACCTTTCTAAAAGCACTTTATTTTAATAAATTTCGATTGACCAGACTAAATTTGCGTCATTTAAAAGCAATTTTTACAGTATAAGACTGTACTTAAAAAAGATCTATCAGTTTGAACACAGACTTGATTAAATGTTGCGTGTTGTCATGAATATTCAACATTATTTTCTGTATGCTATGCAATATTCATTAATTTGGGTTTATATCGTTTTCCGTTAATTAAAACATTTTCTATAATAAATAAACATTTATCCTGCAATGGGCACTCTAGTAAGCAAATAACATGTGTCGAATACAGGTGTGCTGTATTTTGTATAATATACAAATACAGCTTCAAGACACGCCACACAACTTACTTTGGGGCCCACGAAAGGTTTGAGGAATATTTATTTTTCTAAATTAAAAAAAACACACTACCTAACTCCGTAATTGCAGGATAAAAACAATATTAGTGTATTACAGAAGAATATAGAAAATATTTGTATTCGGCACGGAACTGGGGGAAAATGCTCGGCTAAAGCCTCGCATTTTCCTCCCAGTTCCTTAGCCTCATACAAATATTTTCTATATTCTTCTACAATACACTAATATTGTATATGTATTCTTTATCACTTTTACTTAGCCAAGACTAAACCACGGAGAAGTAAAATGGTCGAAATTTCATTTTTTTTCCATTATTCTTGATTAAATTGAAGGTAGCATCTATTATGGACACTTGATGAAGTCATAGAATAATAGATTCTTCATATATATTTCAGTTTACAAACTTAAGACAGAAAATGGGGAAACAGTGAATTAAAACGTTCGAGCTATATTCTTCTAATTTTTTCTCGAGAACATGTAGCAAATCTGCTTTATACGTATTAAGAACGTAGCCATTGAGAAGATGAGCACAGTTAGTAATCATAGGAACCAGAATGTCTGTTGAAATCTACGTCAGTGGATGGATGTATATTGTCAAATAAAAACTAGGGTATTTTCGTGGTGTCAGTTTTAGAGAACATTTTTTTAATCTTAAAATAAGATATTTGTATCTACGTTGACTATTCCTTTTTATGAAACGAGGTTAAAATAATTCTTTTAATATATGGCTTAGACTAGAATGGGGAATAGTTTGTGTAAATGGTAGACAACTCGCATGTTTTAATACTATTTCACGAGGTGATGGAATTTGATTGTATGTACTCGAACAGATCTTTAGAAATTTTCCGAATCTACAGCTGATTCACACCACTGATGGAGCAAATCTAGTGGCTGAGAAACTCTCAAGCTAGGTTTGTATCACTGATAGAATAGATGTTAATAATTTGGAAAGAGATTCCGTGGCACATTTGGCAGACTCTGCAATAAAATGTTGTTTGCTCAGACACTTTATGTATCCATACAGCATAGAGACGGGATATCTAGTTATTCAATCTTTTGTTAATATTCCTTGGAATACTAAATTTAAGAAACCTGTTAATAATTTTCATCCTTTTCAATTGTCACGTGCAACCTCTGAAATAATAAATTGATGTATGATTGTCCATGATTTTCTCTTTCATAAGTGTCATATAGGTATATCATGTATATGTGGCTATGTAGCAGTGTCATGTGCCTTGTTAATACCCATTGCCTTGACCAATCAGTCCCAATAATGTTATTTACATACAAAAATGATAGTTTTATTAGCCCTTTCTGACAATAATAAAACGTAAACATGTAGTGCACAAGATGTGTTTCTTGAATAACCTTCATCAGGTACACTTAAAATCAACAGATTGGAAAGCTAAATAACTCAAAATCAACAGATTGGAAAGCTAAATAACTCAAAATCAACAGATTGGAAAGCTAAATAACTCAAAATCAACAGATTGGAAAGCTAAATAACTCAAAATCAACAGATTGGAAAGCTAAATAACTCAAAATCAACAGATTGGAAAGCTAAATAACTTAAAATCAACAGATTGGAAAGCTAAATAACTTAAAATCAACAGATTGGAAAGCTAAATAACTCAAAATCAACAGATTGGAAAGCTAAATAACTTAAAATCAACAGATTGGAAAGCTAAATAACTTAAAAATCAACAGATTGGAAAGCTAAATAACTTAAAATCAACATATTGGAAAGCTAAATAACTTAAAATCAACAGATTGGAAAGCTAAATAACTTAAAAGTGTTTGGGAGTAAAAAAACAAAGGGCTTAAACAGGATAGCCAAAATCGGCTAAGGTCACCTATGGTGACAATATCCTTGTTATGGAGGTAAGACAGGAGTTTTACAACATTTATGTATTTACAGATCAATGTCGCGGGAGTGTTGATTGACCCATTATGTTCCCAGTTTGTCTAACATCTCGTTGTGAGGTGTTGTTGATAATGTTAAGGTCACCAGTTATAACATAGACAGTCGGATTATACATCAATGGGGAACGTGCACATATGCAGTTAGGAGGTCTAAGACTTGAAGTCGTCAATGTTAAGATCCTGCAACATGTCTTGGAACTTAAGCAAATACAAGATAACCTATAGTTCACCACACATCTGTATTAGGCTAAGATAAAGAATATGTTCTCACGATCATCAGCAAAAACTGTTCTGTCTTACATTTATTTTTATATCTAAATATACATTAAGGTTAAGTACGGATATTAAAAACAAATCAGTACCTCAGGAAGTAGGCCTCTAAAACGATTGATTTTTCTTCTTTACAACGTAATTGTAGACACATGTATTATAAATGTGGTCGAATTTAGAAACATTTCTTTTTATGATAAATATTAGCATTACCTTAATGAAATGGGAGAGGAATTAAATATCTTTTCTCATGGAAATTAGTAGCCAGTAGACTAGAAAATTGTCATTTTATATCGTAAAAACAGTTCCAGTTTAACCTTCATAAATGCAAATTCTTCTTCTTGTTTTTGCACGTAGCTAATTAAATGTCTTTTTGATGATGTTTCACAAGGGAAATTTGATGATAAATGTAATAATTATGTAACATTTCACCGTCTTACATCAAAAGATTTAGTCATGATTTACCCGATAATAGCACCACATTATGTTAAAGTCATTATCTACATTCAATTTTTGTCAATATGATTAACATTTGATTATTGACAAAACATACTATTCTTTCATGCCGTCCTACTAGTTTTAACAAGCATATAAATTAATTAATATAGTTGGTCTTGGACTCCCTCTATGTGAATAACTAAAGAAACCAAACGCGTGACAGAAAACACCAATCTGAAATCCTAGTGGTATTCTGGGTAGTTTTTTTTCGAAAGTCAAAATTACGGACAGTACTCATAATGCAACTCATTTGTATTAGTGAAAAAGGTGGGGATGCCCGAGGCCTCGATGGTATGGTAGTTGAATTAAGAAATAATTCATGCCGGCCATACTATATTCATGCATATTTAACCCCGAGCGACAGCAAGGGGTTAAATCTCATGAATATAATACCTACCCATATGTGAATAACAATAAAGTATGGCCGGCATGAATTATTTCGATTCTAATAGGACAAATACAGTAATTTTAAAATTCGAGGCGGTCAAGGTGGCCGGCACTGTACTTACATATCAATGCATAAACATAAAGCATACAAAGAGTGAAATATGTGTGGATTTTTTCGTTGTAAAGATGTGTTATGTTTGTCTTACCCATGTTTTTATTACAGGTATTCCCATGATAATGTTTCGTCGTTTCTAATTGACATTTAAGCCGTTTATTTGTGTTGTCAGTGTTCACATTTTTACTTTCACCGTTAACCGGAAGTTATGGGTGAAGTATAAGATAGAAATCGGAGTTAATTGGAATAGCCACAACAAAGTCGTGTTTATAAGAGTTTAATTATGATAAGACTTGATTAGGATTTATTTAATTTTAACTTCATTTATTTCAACAATTTTTAGATAAATAATAATAGAAAATCGCTAACAATGTAGGTGCTTTTTTTGTGTGGCCTATATTTGATTGGTATTCAAATATGCCTTTATTTGCATACCGAATACGGGACGCCATATTAGAATGTCAAATGATCAATCAATTCATATTGCCTCTGAATATTGGAGACAAATACCTCATGTGATGAGGTGTACTAGATACAACTTTATGTAAAGTGTTTCTGTGGTCAGGGTACTCTCGTTTTCTCCTCAAATACAACTGACTATAATGACATCACCGAAATAATGTTCCCGTCCGGTGAGCACATGTTGGTCGTAGCCTGGATATCACGAAAGAAGCCAAGTTGTTCACACTTTAAGCTGCTTTGTTTGATATTTTGTGAAGAAATGTTACTGTTTCTGTGGGATTCGTGTTTTTCAATCTCCATTTTTGTGTGTCGTGTTTTGTAGATCATTGTTTGTTCCGTTGTCCCTTTCCTGACCATTGTTTTGTCTGTTCTTCGATTTACGGCTTCTAATAAACGATTTGGTATCTTTAAACTTGTATTGACCCTGGAAGACTCTTAATACTGACAGATTTGTAATAATAGTACTAAATTATCGATTGTTGTCATTTAATTAGTTTTTTCCTTTGAAATGTTTTCTTTGGTATTTCTAGTATTATCTTTGATCTGTCATATCAAACACACTGCACCACCATCTGACTCCACGTCAATTGCACACTCAAATATTATACATATTTTATATAATTCTGAAGGAGCAACAATAGAAGGTGTGACAACAAAAAGAAACTCTTATCTTGAAAATTGCTGAAAAAAATTCGTCATGTTGTATTATGACAAAGCCTATAGGCGGAGTCTCGACAGAACAATATTGAAAACCAATTGTAAGCTATGCTCAAAATAGGAGTAACTCTGACAAATAAAGAACATTTCAAGGTTTATTTATTTATATATACAAACAAACAAACAAAAAACCAAACAATTTAGCATAAAACAAAAATCAGAAAAATATATTAATAAAAAAGAAAGAAAAAAAAAACCATAACAAACAAACATAAACAAACAAAAAGGAAAAGCATGCTGTCGAACAGTTTTAAAATCTAATAGGAAAATAGTAGAAATAGATACAAATACCGATACCTCGAACACACAAGTACATTACTACATCCGATACCTCGAACACACAAGTACATTACCACATCCGATACCTCGAACACACAAGTACATTACCACATCCGATACCTCGAACACACAAGTACATTACCACATCCGATACCTCGAACACACAAGTACATTACCACATCCGATACCTCGAACACACAAGTACATTACCACATCCGATACCTCGAACACACAAGTATATTACCACACCCGATACCTCGAACACACAAGTACATTACCACATCCGATACCTCGAACACACAAGTACATTACCACCTACTTTCATGGCTTGGTACATGCACTATTTAAGTTATAATGATGATAACAAGTCTACGATCAGGTAAAGTGGAGAAACAATGAATGAGATAGGATAGTTGTCATAGTTTTGTTGACTGTCACAAGGTAAGATAAGGGATACAATCTGTTCTCACAGGTCCACACACGATCACTCCTAACAAACTTTTGCCCATGGGGGAGCTGCTGCATGATATCTATTACGTGTCAGGAGCACGACAATCTCTAAACAATTGTTTACTTCGAGTCCTTAGTCCGAGTTGTGTATTTGATACGTCACGCACAACCAACTGACATCACTTTCGGAGGTGTACACAGCAGCTGGAAGTCTGTTCCTAAAACCAGTGGCTCCATCTGGGGTCACATTATACAAAAATGTCAAATTAAAGTGACTCTGAACCTCATTTCTCTTAAAATGAGGTCCAGTCACTTTAACTTGACATTTTTGTATAATGTGTCACCACTACTTTTCTACTTAGTGTATATTATACCAAAGTCTACAAAGGGAAAGATTGTAAGAATGGTTTTATATATCATACCAAAGTCTACACAGGGAAAGATTGTAAGAATGGTTTTATATATCATACCAAAGTCTACACAGGGAAAGATTGTAAGAATGGTTTTATATATCATACCAAAGTCTACAAAGGGAAAGATTGTAAGAATGGTTTTATATATCTAAAACAAATCTTATCTCCATTTATGAATGAATACATGTCTTTTCTTAATTTAGAAAAATACACATACAACCCTTTTGAAATAAAAGTGGAACACTTACAACATTGTTTCAATACATTTGTATAGCAAAAGCTAACAAAAACAATATCTGATATATAACAATTGTATAGAGTGGCTGGGATCGTATGATAGTTTGATTTATATCTACATTTGTACTAAGTGTCTGTAGTCTCGATTCGCCAACGATTCGAGGCGATATTTCTACAACTATATGTGATAAATATTGTTGTCAGTGGCTTTCGGTCGTTTCCTCTGGGTACCTAGATATCCACCACCAATAATACTGACATCAACGAATTAATTGAAATATTGTTAATCATGGCGTTGAATACTCTAAAAACAGTAAACATTGAGAACCAATATGATATTAAACCAATAAGAAAGCCAACCAAAATAGGTCTTTATACAACAATAAAGTCATTGTAAAAGTACAAATTATAATAATTATACTTAGTATTAAAATATATCCTTCATTTGTGAACTTATATAAAACTACGTAACTAAACCTTATAAGTTAAAGACAATATAAGTGAACGACCAGGTGGTTAAAATACAAGTTTATTGACATGTTTTTACTTATAAAGTATGATCAAAGAGAACAATAGACATCATAGATCAACGGTAAATATACTTACACAGTAGGTATAGGATTAAAATGGGCATTGACATCTTATTACTAAATTGACATATATCTGGTAGGTTTTTAAATCTATAATAACTCATTCTGACAAAGACACATTGATATATAATTCATTGTGAAACTGTAAGAAAGGTACCGTTACGTTTTTATCGTATTGAAGTGCTTTTATCTAATCCCTTTAAATGAAAGGCTACTGTATATCTATGTGCTGTGTACTTTTATCTTGAAATGATTTTTTTCACTTGGTGGAGAAGGAAATATTGAAAATCTTTTCTTCACATTTTAACAACATATTATACTGGTATTTGATTATGATTAAATGATCTGTAAGTTCTATTATCTACAAAGCTGAATGTATTCCTGTGCTGATATTTCATTAACACTTATTTTGATCAGTTTTATACCGTTTTAGTTAGCCTCGTTTTGTTGGTTTTTTTTGTCCTGTTACTCGAATATCACTTTGGAATTTGGTAGTCTGCGCTCATCTTACGAAGATTAAAATGCTTGTATACAAACATCCCCAGAAAGAAGATACAAATAAAACACATCGTAAAACAATGATACATCTATAAAGAAAAGCTATGAAAATGAAGATGAGAAGAAATAACAACTATAATACAAATGTCCATCTCCCGCAGATATAGGCCATCTTAGCCGATTTTGGCTATCATGTGTGTGTCCTGTGGGTTTCTTACTAGAGAAGACTTTTAAATCATTTGGCTTTGAGTATACCTGATGAAGGTTATGCCAGAAACGTATCGTAATACTAAAATTAGATAATTATAAACTTTTTAGTTAACAGAGGTCAAGCAAAATCTCTGTAATAAAGAAGGGAGAAAAATAATACAATTAAACCTAAGGTAGAAACGACATGACGAGAGCAAGCTTACAAAGAATAAACTAGGTATAACTGTAGAACTAGAATACACCCGAGAAGCAGGGCATTTTCATGAACGATACAATGTACTAGATTGCGTCCCGTCGTAAGAGCGTTGCTGTGTGTATGTATCTGATCATCCAGCACATAACCAACGTCTATTTTGGATGAGTTATCAATTTACATCAAATGAAAAGTAGCGACTTTCAGTTCTAAATCTCCCCTAGTACATGTCTATTTTTAGGTATTAAGTACTAGAATTTGCGTTCATGGGTGAATTTGAATCAAGACCAAGAGGCTGATGTAATGCATCCGCATGAATTTGATGTGGACGAAGTCGAGATCAGTTTATAAAAAAATGGGTTCACATTTTAATGTACAGTAATTTTATTAAATTCAATATGATTTGCTTACGCCTGTTGCACCTTGGTGGTGCATAGGGCACTGACGACAGTTCTCCAACTTGTTCTGCTTTGTGCCATACATTCCAGATCTTGCCATCTATAGCCCTCTATCTCCATCTCAGCAATAAAGTCTCTCCTCCAGGTATTTTTTTGTTTTCCTCTTCCACGCTTTCCCTGAGGGTTCCCCTGTAGGGCTTGCCTAGTGATTTTGTGTTTCGGCTTCCTCAGTGTGTGCCCTATCCACTTCCATTTTCTACTTTTCAATTCGTCCTCAACCTGGGGCTGACTGGCTGATTTACTAACATTGATCATGTGTCTTTACAGCCATGCTTTCAATATGACTATAACCTGGCTATAATACTTAGGACATAACGATGAATGCCATTAATGGTACATGAGATGTTTATCCTTCAGGGACTCCTGGTCTTTCATCGGTTGTTGGGAGATTTAATACTGTCTGTATTTTCGTATTTTCAGTCTTTTGCCTTATTGTACCTGGTATTTGTATTGTTTCATTTGTATCTGGAGCATCCCCATTTACTTGACTAGTCCTTCAAATTTAAATAGTGTGCGCTCGTTTTACGAAGATCAAAATTGGTGAATACAAAAATCACCAGTTAATGTAGAAATAACAACAATACTATAAAGCACCTCATAAAACAATGAGACATCAATGGCTTCTGATCATCACTTTGGTAGCTTCATGCACTTCTTTCTAAAAAGAATAAAAATAACATATATAACAGAAGAAGAGTTTGAAGATACCAAAGGGGCAATGAGAATCCGTATATCATAGAAGAACAGATAACACAATGGCCAGAAGATACCAAAGGGGCAATGAGAATCCGTATATCATAGAAGAACAGATAACACAATGGCCAGAAGATACCAAAGGGGCAATGAGAATCCGTATATCGTAGAAGAACAGATAACACAATGGTCAGAAGATACCAAAGGGGCAATGAGAATCCGTATATCATAGAAGAACAGATAACACAATGGCCAGAAGATACCAAAGGGGCAATGAGAATCCGTATATCATAGAAGAACAGATAACACAATGGCCAGAAGATACCAAAGGGGCAATGAGAATCCGTATATCGTAGAAGAACAGATAACACAATGGCCAGAAGATACCAAAGGGGCAATGAGAATCCGTATATCGTAGAAGAACAGATAACACAATGGCCAGAAGATACCAAAGGGGCAATGAGAATCCGTATATCATAGAAGAACATATAACACAATGGCCATAATATACCAAAGAGGCAATGAGAATCCGTATATCATAGAAGAACATATAACACAATGGCCATAAGATACCAAAGAGGCAATGATAATCCGTATATCATAGAAGAACATATAACACAATGGCCATAAGATACCAAAG
>MJUT01041792.1:677-11180 GCA_002080005.1 Gigantidas platifrons
CATATAGCTCCCACCATATCTGTATATTATATGTAGATACAGAGAGCTCCTACCATGTCTGTATACTATATGTCGATACAGACAGCTCCCACCATTTCTGTATATTATATGTAGAAACTGATAGCTCCCACCATATCTGTATACTATATGCAGATACAGACAGCTCCAACCATGTCTGTATAGTTAATGTAGATACAGACAGCTCCCACCATATCTGTATATTATATGTAGATACAGATAGCTCCCACCATGTCTATATGTTGATACAGAGAGCTCCTACCATGTCTGTATATTATATGTAGATACAGACAGCTCCCATCATGTCTGTATATTATATGTCGATACAGACAGCTCCCACCATGTCTATATATTATATGTAGATACAGATAGCTCCCACCATGGCTGTATACTGTATGTTGATACAGATAGCTCCCACCATGTCTGTATATTATATGTAGATACAGACAGCTCCCACCATGTCTGTATATTATATGTAGATACAGATAGCTCCCACTATGTCTGTATACTATATGTTGTAGTGCAAATGGTTTTTCCTATGTACAAATTGTTCATATCGTATTTTCATTATTTCCCGCAATATTTTTACCTGGGATAACTCTCGTGACTTTGACGTCTTCCGTGTTCGTTTCTTGTTTTGCGTAGGGATTTGGCATGACAACGATGTTTTACCTGTTAATATAACGTATATCGAGCTATGTCTCATTCATGTTTAACCTTTTATAACGCCTTATTCTTCGCTATTTCATGTAATCGTCTGCACACAGTCATTTTTGTTTATCGCCATAACGGAAGCGGAAAAATATTGATCGCGTCAGAATATCTATTTTTGGATCTTGGTGAATATACTCATTGGAATTGCCGACGCAACAACGGTCAGAAGCGTTTTGTTAACTGTTACAGGTAAACTTGAACTGCACTCGCATTTACACTATTTATTATTGAGAAATAACCTTGACAAACATTGTTTGAATATTTAAAGCTTTTAATTAAAGTTGTTAGTGAGTTTACATCTCTTGTCTATTTTATTTATAAGATCTACCTGAAAACAAAGGCAATTATAAATACAAATAGAAAGACAAATATTTCCAACCAGAGATTAAATTGGTTGGCACTTCAAATTGGTGGCAGCGGTTAAAACGAACATTTTTTATTGATTTAATTACATTGTTTTATTTTTTCAGGGACATTAAGAGTTGTTTGATACTGAAGGTGTGAATTACCCTATTTTTTTTCGGAACACTAAGAGTTGCTTAAAACTCAAAGTGTGAATTTCTATATCTAACACTAGAAGGGTAGTAATACTCACTGTGTGTTCAGTGATACATTTAACTAACACTAAGGGTTGATAGGAAACTCAAGGTGTGTTTCATAACTCATAATACGCAAAGGGTCGTTAAGTACTCAAAAGTGTGATACATTTAACTAACACCAAGGGTTGATACGAAACTCAAGGTGTAACAAAGGGTTGTTAAGCACTCAAAAGTGTGATACATTTAACTAACACTAAGGGTTGATACGAAACTCAAGGTGTAACAAAGGGTTGTTAAGTACTCAAAAGTGTGATACATTTAACTAACACTAAGGGTTGATACGAAACTCAAGGTGTGTTTTATATCTCATAATATACAAAGGTTTGTTAAGTACTCAAAAGTGTGATACATTTAACTAACACTAAGGGTTGATACGAACTCAAGGTGTAACAAAGGGTTGTTAAGTACTCAAAAGTGTGGTACATTTAACTAACACTAAGGGTTTATACGAAATTCAAGGTGTGTCTCATATCTCATTAATATTGACCAAACTACACAAAGGGTTGTTCAAAACTAAAAAGTGTGCGTTGTAACACAGAAAGCTTAGGGTTAAATTATTTCAGTACACACATAATTAAACTAAAATTTTAGTATACACTTAGGGCTGTCTGGTTCAAGCTGAAAATTGTGATTTTTACATATACATACAAATAAGCATTCATAAAATATACAACAATACTGTATATTTAGTGCAAGTTACTTTCACCCAATCTGGTATTTAAGAAAATGTTTTTGAGAAATAGGCAAATGCCACTCCCAGCCCCTTATCCATACCAGGGAGCAAGATTTGTAGGGCCTGATAGTAATGTCACTAGTTTTGGATTAGGAACTTTAGGGGGAGGAATTATGTCAGGATCTTTAACAACTAGTAGTATTCCAACATGTTATACCACTATTGCTAGTACACATTCATCAAATCAAAATGTCCTGAATGCATCATGCCCAAGTTTCATTCCAAGCATGCATGTACATTCAATAGATTCAAATGCTGACCACATGAATAGTGTGACAACTAATTCAGGGGGAATAAATCCTAGTTCTGTTCCAAACCAACCTCCCATAACTGATCAACTGGTGAGGACCATAAACGACTGTCCCAGTAATAAGACGGCACCAATTTTGTCTTCAAGAAGTGACAGTGCATTGCTGAAAACCAGTGGATCCAACCAGGAAAATGATGAAATAGCCAAGCTAAGGGCAAGAATACAGGAACTTGAAAGAGAGAAACAGGGACCTGCATTTCCGAGTCACTGCAACACGGATGGAGGGATGAGACAATATGAATGGACACATGGTAACCCATCAGAAGCAAGACAGTATCAGCCTTACCCATCAGAAACAAGGCAACTCCAGGGTAACTATCAAGCAGAATCGAGATATTACCCAGATCCAAGATATTACCAGAGTACGGAAACATCAGAACCTGGGCAGTACCGACATTTAGAATCAAGAACCAATCAAATGAGGACAGAATCAGCAACAAGTCAAGAGACATATAAATCCAGACTGTCATATTATAATGGAAAGGGAGACTGGAAGTCCTTCATGGTACAGCTTCAAATTATTGCTGAACGCAATAATTGGAGTCCCAGACAGCAGGCAGATGAGATCATGTTAGTCCTGAAGGACGAGGCACTCCATTTTTCCACAGAATTGACACCTGAAGTTAGAGCATCCTTCAGATCACTGAATACTGAGATGGAAAGACGGTTTGGAAACAACAACTACCCAGACACCTATAGGCGGGAACTACAAACTGTCAAGAAACAATTTAAGGAGAGCATACATGAATATGCTGCGAGAGTAGAGAACATGGTCAGGAAAGCTTACCCTGGAATGGAAAGACAGCTGTTCAATAACATCAGCATAGAGTATATGTTGTCAGGCTTACCAGACCAGAGTATCACATATGATGTGTTGACCAAGCGACCAACATCCATGGACGAGACCATCAATCTGGTGACATGGCATTTAACGTGCAAAAATGGCATGAGAAGTACCAGTAAATCCAGCATCAGAGCGATTGAGTTGGCGGACCATGACGACCATATTACTGACAATGACTATGAATGTAGAAAAGTTGGACGTAGCTTTGTGACAGAGGAGCGTTTAAACCAATTTGGGCGCGACATAAAAGAATCTATGACCAAGGAGATAGTTGACTCTGTAGGAGCCATGATTGATAAAAAGTTGACGAACAGGACTGAGGAACCTCGACGTACCTGGAATTCAGAGAAGGGAGACAGACGTTGGAGCAATGACAAGTCCTGGAACACTGAAAGGCCAAAATTATCACAGAACAGAGCCTTTACTGGTAACCAATATCCTATCAAGCAAGGCCTTCGTTGCTATTCTTGTAATCAAGAGAGCCATTTTAGCCAGATGTGTCCAAATAAGAACCAAGGGGTACCACTACAAGCTAAACAAACACCATCAATGAAGAAACCTCATTTAAACTGTTGAAAGCTGGTACTGACGGCCAAGTGTCAGCCTTTTACGATAAAGAAATCAATAAGATTATACAGACAGACAAAGAAATTGATTTAGGTCCAATTTTTGAAGAACCTCAGATACAAATGGAGCAGGAAATAGTAGAAAACAAGGATTTAGGTCCTTTTACTCCAAGAGTGGAAGTAGTTGAAGAGGGAAGATCCAGTGTGGGACAAAACCCTGCTTCGATGCCTGTTGTGATCCCTGAGGCGGAACCGAGGAATGAAATGGTGACGGAAGACAGAGGTCAACAGACAAAATATAGTAGTATGCAAATAGATCGGGTACGGTCAGCGACCATTAGAGTTCCAATACATGTCAATGGGAAGATGACAAAAGTTGTACTGGATACTGGCGCTGAAGTGACGGTCATAGGAAGCCATTTGTATTTTGGGTTGTCAGAAGAACAGAGACCAAAATAAAAAAAAACTGTCAGAAACCTTGTAGTAGCCGAGGCGGGAAAGAAAATGGACACCGATGGTATTGCCACAGTTGATGTGCAGATTGGAGACCATAATTTCAAATGGGATATGTATGTGGCTCCTATCGGCGACAAAGTTCTTCTTGGATGTGACATTGTAGACGAAATGAACATAGCAATTAACTCCAAGAAGGGTATCCAGATAGATGGAAATTGGATCAACTGTGATGTAGAACGAAGGACTGATGACAAGATAGCAAGAGTACAATTAGCAGAAAACGTTACGGTACCAGCAAATTCTGAGATCATTTTACCTGGAAAGACAATATATCCAGAAAATATCGATACCAGATATTCCATGTTACAGCCCATAGTTGAGGACAACAGGAAAATCATAGTGGCACAGTCGTTACTTGATCCGTTCGGGAAGATTTTACCAATACGATTGGTAAATCTGGAAAACCATCCAGTGAGATTAAGAAGAAATTACCTTCTTGGAGAACTGCACACTGTTGAAGACATACAGGATCCTGGCATCCCAGAAGTACGAAGAATCAACAGTGATGGCAGCAATGAAACACACATCTGTAAGGTGCACAAATTAAGAAGATCTCATGAGGATGGTAGTACCACAGACTTATATATTCCACAAGAATGGCTTAACAACAACCAGAAGGACAAGTCAGATTCCATAGAGGTTAAAGGTAAACAGAAGAATAAGGCCGAATTTCCAATGTTACCAGACCACCTTCAGGAATTATTTGAAAAGAGTTGTGAGAACATACCCGATATTCAAACGAGAGAAATGCTTGCTGAAATGCTGATCAAGAACAAACAAGCATTTGCCAGTTCGAAAACAGAATGATGTTGGAACTTGTTCTGTTTTGAAGCACAGAATCGACACTGCTGGTGGAGCACCAGTGAGACAACCACTTAGACGCACACCTGTTGCTTTCGAAAAAGAAGAACTGCAATACCTACAAGACCAACTGAAGAATGGAGTAATTAAACCAGCAGAATCAGCATGGGCCTCTCCAGTGGTGCTTGTACGGAAGAAAGACAACTCCGTCAGATAGTGTGTAGATTACCGGAAGATCAATGACTTGACAATTAAGGATGCATATTGGCAACTGCTGGTGGACGAAAGGGACCGTCCGAAAACTGCTTTCATTACTAAGTATGGTCTGTACGAGTACAACAAAATGCCCTTTGGACTTTGTAATGCTCCGAGTACTTTTCAAAGGTGCATGAAACTAATATTCAGAGGACTCCAATGGCAGACTCTATTTATTTATTTGGATGACATCATCATATTTAGTTCTGACCTAGATGAACACCTACTCAGACTGGATGAAGTGCTGAAAAGAATTGTACAGGCAGGATTGAAACTTAAACCCTCCAAATGTGATTTAGTTTCAGAGGAGATATTGTACCTTGGACATGTAGTTGGAAAAGATGGAATTAAACCCAATCCAAAAATCATCAAGTCAGTACAAGATTGGAAGAAAACAACATCCACAAAAGAAGTTCAACAGTTCCTTGGTTTATGCAATTACTATCGCCAATACATAGGAAACTTCAGCGACATTGCTTCACCACTCAGTCATCTCACCAGGAAAGATGTAGCCTTCACATGGACGGAAGCTTGCGATGAGTCCTTCAACAGGTCGAAAGAAGCTCTGATTTCCCCACCTGTATTAGTTTATCCATGCCCTGTTGGTACCTACATCCTCGACACGGATGCGTCCAATATTGGAATTGGAGGGATACTATCCCAAGTTCAAGATGCATCCAAGAAACTGGACAAAGTCCAACAAAGATACAGTGTAACACGCCGAGAATTACTAGCAGCTGTTACATTCATGCATCAATTCAGGCATTACTTGCTTGGATAGAAGTTCCTACTTCGAACCGACCATGGTTCGTTAAGATGGCTATTTGGTTTCAAAAATCCTACCGGACAACTTGCCAGATGGATCGAAAGCTTAAGTCAGTTTAATTTTGAAATACAGCTCCGCCCAGGGGTGAAACATGCGAATGCGGATGTCATGTCGAGAACACCAGGCCAAATATGCCAACATCAGAATGAAGGACGATCAGATCAAGATTGTAAAAAATGTCAAGAAATTCAAGAAGAATGGGAAGAATTCCATACAGACATTGACACTGTAAAAGATCTGAGTACACAACAACATGATCATAAAGACTTTGATAATGGTGATAATCTACACAAGCCTCGAATAGGAGCTGTTTCAGAGGAGAACAGATATGCACCTAAGCCATGGTTATCTAAATATACCAGCAAAGAGTACCTTCCAGAAAGATGATCCGGACTATAGACACCTTCATCAATGGTTTGATGATGGAAAAGTTCCAGACAGAGATTTCTGTGCCAGCCTGAGTCCAGCTACAAGGCGATATTGGCTTAACTGGGACAACCTAGTACGGAAAGATGGTGTAATATATCAGAAATGGAAAAACAACACCAATAATCAAGAGCACTTTCAACTTCTGGTACCATTTATTCTAAGAAAAGAGGTTCTGATCGGTTCCCATAATACTGTGTATGCTGGATACATGGGGATAAAGAAAACTAAAGAAAAGATGAAAACTACTTACACCTGGTACAAGATGGGCCAGGATGTAAAAATGCACATAGATGATTGTGAAATTTGTTGGAAGCTAAAAGATAAAGGAGGGAAACCAAAATCCTCACTAGTGGACTACAGAGTTGGAAATCCACTCGATCGAATCGCTATAGACATTATCGGACCTCTTCCGCAGTCGAAGAAGAAGAATCAGTATTTACTTGTCGTTGGTGATTACTTCACTAGATGGATAGAGGCATATCCACTACCCCATCAAAGAGCCGATATTATAGCACATACGTTAGTTATGGAATTTATTGCTAGGTTTGGAATACCCCTTGAATTGCACAGCGATCAAGGTAACAATTTTCAAAGTGATCTCTTTAAGTCAGTATGCAGTTTACTTGAAATAACAAAAACACGTAAAACGCCATACCATCCGTCCTCCAATGGTCTGATCGAAAGATTCAATAGGACGCTGTTAGGGATGATAAAGAGCTTTATTAACAGCAATGGTACAGACTGGGACTCGCACATCAATCTTCTCCTATCGGCATACAGAAGTACACCTCACCCAGCAACTGGTTTTACACCAAACTTTATGATGCTTGGCAGAGAGGTAAATATGCCGCTACAGTTCCTTCACCCAACTCCAACAGAACATCGAGATAAGGCAACAGATAAATACGCGATAGAGTTGTACAACAAACTACAGGAAGCTTACCAACTTGCAAGACGACATTTGCAAACAAATGCAGAACGACTTAAAAGAGACCATGACACGAGACTCTCAAAACACTCACACAAATTAGGAGACTTAGTTCTAAAATTTGACAAGACCATACAACAAAAATTTAAGTCACTCTGGACTGGGCCCCACCTTGTCACAAAAGTCCTAAGTCCCGTTGTTTTTGAAATCCGTTATCGGTCCAAAGTCGAGATAATTCATTATGATAGGCTAAACCCTATGTAGGCGAGAAACCAGATTGGGTAGCAAAGAGACTTGCACAAATGGATCTCGACTAATTATGAAATTAACAATCGATGTTCATAATCAGATGTTTATGTATGTTATTATTACTATTTTTCAGTATGTCTACTATTTTTTATCGATGTTCCCAATGCCTGTTCAAAGGTCAGAAGAAAAATGTCATATGTCATTTTACAGCAAAACATGCTCCGATGGACCGTGTCCCGTACCGTTGTAGCACATGTAATTTTAAAGTCGTCACACTAGGTAAAAAGCGTCATGTACGGCAAGATTTGAATCAACAGCACACTTGTATTAAAAGCATAAATCCCTATGATGTGTCAATAGGTGTGAATATGGACATTATCGAAATACCAGTTAATGTACAGAAATTACCCTTAAATAACATTTCACCGTCACCTTCTAATATATCAACGTCCATCAATAGTGTTACCAATAATGGAGACTATACGATTGAAATATCGACGGACATAGTTGAAATCTTAGTTGACACTGGAGATGAAAAAAATAACTGAATTAGAGAATACAATTTCAGAACTTAAATCTAAATATGAAAAAGAAAAGGAGGATATGGTGAAGGCCTTTGAGATTAACCGTTTCGTCAGCCGGTTAGAGAAGCGTAAACAAGAACTGAAGACAGAAAACGAGAAACTTAAAAAGCAGAATGAACAATTGAAAATAGAGAACGACCGGCTTAAACCATCCCTTAAGAGAAGAGAATCATCATCAAACTGTAAGGAGCCCGAGAAAAAAATCAAAAGTGTCGTAAAACTCAAAAGTGTCGTAACACAACCACAACCTAAATGTGCAACACAACCACAGCCCAAACGTCGTTTAGATTTTGGACATTACCACCGTTATTGATGGATTCATCCGACCGTGTTTGTACAAGATTGATTGTGTGACTGTAGAAATTCATGAACATTTGTGTCTTTTGAGTCTGACTTTTGAATGTGATATGATTGATATTGTTGATCTATATTTTATTGTTATACATGTATATTACGTGCCGTTGAATATATGACGCGTCCTAATTGATGCCGCATCATCAATGTGTTTTATTAATTTGTATGATGAAAATTGAGCGTTGAATTGAATTTTCAATATTATTTCGAACAAAAAAATGTTTTATTTAGCTTCATGTATGCAACTTCATAGCGACTTTGTGTTTTTTTTTCTTAAAGAATTTCTGCGGACATAATTCCTTTTTTGACGGAGGGCAGTGTAGTGCAAATTGTTCATATCGTATTTTCATTATTTCCCGCAATATTTTTACCTGGGATAACTCTCGTGACTTTGACGTCTTCCGTGTTCGTTTCTTGTTTTGCGTAGGGATTTGGCATGACAACGATGTTTTACCTGTTAATATAACGTATATCGAGCTATGTCTCATTCATGTTTAACCTTTTATAACGCCATATTCTTCGCTATTTCATGTAATCGTCTGCACACAGTCATTTTTGTTTATCGCCATAACGGAAGCGGAAATATATTGATTGCGTCAGAATATCTATTTTTGGATCTTGGTGAATATACTCATTGGAATTGCCGACGTAACAACGGTCAGAAGCGTTTTGTTAACTGTTACAAGTAAAATTGCACTGCACTCGCATTTACGCTATTTATTATTGAGAAATAACCTTGACAAACATTGTTTGAATATTTAAAGCTTTTAATTAAAGCTGTTAGTGAGTTTACATCTCTTGTCTATGTTATTTATAAGAACTACCTGAAAACAAAGGCAATTACAAATACAAATAGAAAGACAAATATTTCCAACCACAGATTAAATTGGTTGGCACTTCATATGTCGATACAGAGAGCTCCTACCATGTCTGTATATTATATGTAGATACAGATAGCTCCCACCATGTCTGTATACTATATGTCGATACAGATAGCTCCCACCATGTCTGTATATTATATGTCGATACAGGCAGCTCCCACCATGTCTGTATATTATATGTAGATACAGACAGCTCCAGCTCCCACCATGTCTGTATACTATATGTCGATACAGATAGCTCCCACCATGTCTGTATATTATATGTCGATACAGACAGCTCCCACCATGTCTGTATACTATATGTAGATACAGACAGCTCCCACCATATCTGTATACTATATGTCGATACAGATAGCTCCCACCATGTCTGTACATTATATGTCGATACAGACAGCTCCCACCATGTCTGTATATTATATGTCGATACAGATAGCTCCCACCATGTCTGTATATTATATGTAGATACAGACAGCTCCCACCATGTCTGTATATTATATGTCGATACAGACAGCTCCCACCATGTCTGTATACTGTATGTAGATACAGAGATCTCCCTCCATGTCTGTATACTATATATATATACAGATAGCTCCCACCATGTCTGTATATTATATGTAGATACAGACAGCTCCCACCATGTCTGTATACTATATGTAGATACAGACAGCTCCCACCATGTCTGTATACTATATATAGATACAGATAGCTCCCACCATGTCTGTATATTATATGTAGATACAGATAGCTCCCACCATGTCTGTATACTATATGTCGCTACAGATAGCTCCCACCATGTATGCATATTATATGTCGATACAGACAGCTCCCACCATGTCTGTATATTATATGTCGATACAGATAGCTCCCATCATGTCTGTATACAATATGTTGATACA
>MJUT01041800.1:0-19598 GCA_002080005.1 Gigantidas platifrons
TTTTACATGGTTGTGACAACATGACCAGTGTTAATTTGTCTGGTAATTTAAACTTGTAACCAGAAAAAAAAAATGGAAACATAAAATTACTTTATAGTCATCCAGGAAATTATTAAGGATTGATCACAATTTTTGTTCGGTTCATGAAGAAATAACCTCATTCAAGTTGTACACAAGGGTGTGTATGACCTGTTTGAGATTATTTCGAAAGAACCGAACAAATAATTTCGATCAATCCTTATAAATTAATTCAAACTTTTTTTGTTATGATACATGCTACACCTTGAGAAGGACGTCTATTTTCAGATTCAGTACATATGAAAATAACCTCAACTTTTTAAACCAATCAAAACACGTATAAAATGACATGCGATTCTAAAATTAATTCATTATGCAATGTGCCATATTTGATTGTGTATTAGTTTTGTGTATTTACCCAAAAATGCATATCATTTAATCTTCAAATTGGTGTCAAATAATTGATGTTGTACAATTTAACATTAACAAATTATCCTCTAACAAAGTGACCATGACTGTTGTTATAGGTCATACCTCTAGGAGTAATAAAATGAAAAAGAAGAAATATCACACTGTCAGAACAGTTCCAAAATAAAATTGCAAATTCCTAGAAACAGAGTCAAAATGGATACTCCTAACACATGACTACTCACTCTCCTTACTCCTAACACATGACTACTCACTCTCCTTACTCCTAACACATGACTACTCACTCTCCTTACTCCTAACACATGACTACTCACTCTCCTTACTCCTAACACATGACTACTCACTCTCCTTACTCCTAACACATGACTACTCACTCTCCTTACTCCTAACACATGACTACTCACTCTCCTTACTCCTAACACATGACTACTCACTCTCCTTACTGCTAACACATGACTACTCACTCTCCTTACTCCTAACACATGACTACTCACTCTCCTTACTGCTAACACATGACTACTCACTCTCCTTACTGCTAACACATAACTACTTACTCTCCTTACTCCTAACACATGACTACTCACTCTCCTTACTCCTAACACATGACTACTCACTCTCCTTACTCCTAACACATGACTACTCACTCTCCTTACTACTAGCACATGACTACTCACTCTCCTTACTCCTAACACATGACTACTCACTCTCCTTACTCCTAAGACATGACTATACTCACTCTCCTTACTGCTAACACATGACTACTCACTCTCCTTACTCCTAACACATGACTATACTCACTCTCCTTACTGCTAACACATGACTACTCACTCCTTACTCCTAACACATGACTACTCACTCCTTACTCCTAACACATGACTACTCACTCTCCTTACTGCTAACACATGACTACTCACTCTCCTTACTGCTAACACATGACTATACTCACTCTCCTTACTGCTAACACATGACTACTCACTCTCCTTACTCCTAACACATGACTACTCACTCTCCTTACTCCTAACACATGACTATGCTCACTCTCCTTACTGCTAACACATGACTACTCACTCTCCTTACTCCTAACACATGACTACTCACTCTCCTTACTCCTAACACATGACTATACTCACTCTCCTTACTGCTAACACATGACTACTCACTCCTTACTCCTAACACATGACTACTCACTCTCATTACTCCTAACATATGACTACTCACTCTCCTTACTCCTAACACATGACTACTCACTCTCCTTACTCCTAGCACATGACTACTCACTCTCCTTACTCCTAACACCTGACTACTCACTCTCCTTACTCCTAACACATGACTATACTCACTCTCCTTACTGCTAACACATGACTACTCACTCTCCTTACTCCTAACACATGACTACTCACTCTCCTTACTCCTAACACATGACTACTCACTCTCCTTACTCCTAACACATGACTACTCACTCTCCTTACTCCTAACACATGACTATACTCACTCTCCATACTGCTAACACATGACTACTCACTCTCCTTACTCCTAACACATGACTACTCACTCTCCTTACTCCTAACACATGACTACTCACTCTCCTTACTGCTAACACATGACTACTCACTCTCCTTACTTGATACAAGTGCTTTAATAAAATGTGGTGAGGTTAAACTAGCCCTATGACCCCAAACCTCCCCTTTAGTGAAATGATGCAGTTATTCAAGTTTTTCTCAAGTGTGAGTGAAATATTAACCCTCACATATATAACTGGGTGATCATGATTGAAGAAATATGACAATATACAATATTATATTATTTATATTCTTTTGAAGTAATGACATCCTGACATTTTTTGTAAATGACCATCTATCGTTACACTTAAATAAACAACAGTAAATTGTAAGGAATATTATATGTCATTTTATTTATATTTGTTTATGGAATCTCCTGTATATGAATAAAATTATGGTGAGCTGTGACTGATTAACTTTAATTCTGATGATTATATTGAGAGAAACGATGAGACCAAATTTATTTATTTCCTCTGAAAGAAAAATACAAACTTTAGCAACTAACAAACTTGTTAGATATAGTTGTATACAAGTCCTGTGACAATAGATATATAGGCAAAGTCCTATGAAAACTGTCATCTGACCTTGACCTCTATTTTCTTCTTGATTGACTTTGAAGACACGGCATCAACTTATATAACTTTCCCATCATTTAGCCACACACTGTACTCTGTAGGTGAACCATATTTTTTCCCCACGTAAATCATAGAACAAACATGTTACTTAGTATGATGGCCGACCTTGACCTCATTTTCACATCTTCATGCAGGGACTTGTTTTCCCACATTTATGTTTTTTGTTTTGCCAAAATAAATACTGGTTTATATACAGGTTAATATAATAAAGTAACTTCAGCTAAACACAACAACCTTGATGAAACAGTAAATAACATGTGTTAAAAAGTAAACAGTAAGAAAAAAGATAAAAATTATATACTGAGCAGCCTTAAAAATACATCACATGAAAATATTTCTAATGAATCACAGTTTTATTTTTATTGGACAGTCACTTAGCAGACAGGGTCAGGGAATAGAGACTACCAGGGAACCATTTACACATTGTTGCATTCAGGAAGTTGATCAATGTGTAAAGGCAGTGTTACTGCAGTATTCTTCTGGCAGGGGCGTAGCTATACCTAACTTGAAGTGGAAGTACAAGATTAGGGCGAGGGGTCTAGGGGCCGCCTAAGGCCCCCAGTGGGTCCAGATCAAATCCCTGGTAGGGGGCCCAGGGGGCGAAGCCCCCGGAAGCTCTGCGAATATAGCATATTTCAATGTATAGAATAAACTTAAGAAAGACCAATAGACCCTTTCACGGTTATAACAGCCATATTGGATAGGGGGCAAATTTTTGGATAGAGGGAGGAATGGTATGAAAATAAAAGAAACCCTATGTATGTTGCTGAGCAATTTTTCTGGTCCATGACGTTTTCCTGTTTTTTTAAACAATTTCTACCTCTATGAAGAAAATTTGACTGGCGGTAAGTGTTTTTTGACAGAAAGAATGAAAAATTTTGAACAATAAAACGAACAACATTTATGTTTTTTCTATCAATTTTCTATCTGACAGTCAGATAACCAAGTTTTAAAGTCTACTCATTGTCACTATGAGCTTCAATATCAGGGTCAGCGGCAAAAAGAACACCTAAACGACGCATTTTCTTTACAGCAAATACATCTATTACTTTCTCAACATCGATATGCCAGTGTTTATAAGCATGTAAAACGGCTAAAGCAGACAGCCTCTTGGTAGGCATAGTCGACTGAACATACGTTTTAACTCATCTCATTACACTAAAGCTTCTCTCAGCTGTGACAGTAGTTACAGGCATAGTGACAAGAACTAGCAAGCAGACATAAATGTTCTGGTAGAGCTCACAATTAATTACTGTAAGTGTTTCTGAGATAGTTTAGGATGTAGGGTTTGCCGCAATATTCCACCGCAATAACCATCTATCGACCTCCTCCTGAAATTGTTCGACGTCATTTGCTGGTAGGTCATCTCTAAAAGTTTCAAACACGGTATTGGTGATCTCCCGTGTGAGGCCATCGAGTTTCGTTGGGATGAAATATTGTGCGCAAAATCTATTCTCGTTAGAGATAAGGCGACTGTTTAGTTCCTGCAATAGATGGTCAATAAAAGGCAAGTACATAGCACGCCTCCAGTACTGGATTGGGGTTTCTGCCGGCACTTTGACTCGGTGCCACTACCTACCAGTAGCTCTAGGCATAGCAGGAGCCTCTTCAACTAATGCAGCTGTATCTACCGCCTTCTGAATAAGAACATGACACTTCTCAATCATCTCTTTCATGTAAATCTACAGGATATGCAAGCACATCTTTTCTTTCTTACTTACCTTGCCTCCTGCCTTTTTTTTTTTCTTTTTTTTTGTTGTTGTTGCCTAGACGATGTGGAAGCACATGCAACCGTGCCTCCGCATAGCTACGCCCCTGTCTGGTGCAATTAATTCACACAACTGCACTTTTGATACCTGTTCTTAGATTCACATTGGTTAATTGGGATTCAATTTGATTTTACATGTTGCTCTCATATTTAGGAATCACTAGGATTTGCAGCATGTCTTTCAGATAGATTTAGCTTCATGCTGCTAGGATATTGATGGATTCCCTAAAGATAATCATCACTTTCTTTCAATGGTATGTCTGAAATTGAACTTGCCATAGTATTAGCTCACTTGGCCCCAAAAGCCATATTAGAGAACCTGTTCCAGGCCATGACATTAGATCACCTGGCCAAAGGCCATGACATTAGATCACCTGGCTCAAAAGCCATGATATTAGATCACCTGGCCAAAGGCCATGACATTAGATCACCTGGCCAAAGGCCATGACATTAGATCATCTGGCCAAAGGCCATGACATCAGTAGATCATCTGGCCAAAATTCAAGACATTAGATAATCTGACCAAAGGCCATGATATTAGATCATTGACCAAAAGTCATAACCTTAGATTATCTGGCCAAAAGTCATGACATTAGATTATCTGGCCAAAAGTCATGACATTAGATCATCTGGCCAAAAGTCATGACATTAGATCATCTGGCCAAAAGTCATGACATTAGATCATCTGGCCAAAGGCCATGTTAGCTTCTGCCATCACTTGGCATCCGTCCGTCATACGTCGTAAACTTGCACATTTAAATCTTCTCTGAAACCACTTATTAAAGTTAGACCAAACCTGGAAGGGATTGTCCTTAGGTGGGACTTTTTCTTCAAAATTGTGTCCGACAGCTGACTGCCTTCCATTTAAGACAGTTGTTGTTACTAAAAATAGAATTGTTCTTCAATTGTCCATTACTGCTTTATTATAAATCAAATTGAACACAAATTTTAACAGCAGCTTCATTGCAATGAGTAGTTTAACATATATTCAAGGTTTTTCTGTGAAATTTTTCTTTTTGCAGATTTATACCGATTATGCAAATTAAGAATATTTTGATAAAACATTTAATTGTTACTCCTCTGAAATGGACCATTACTATTAGCAGAAAAAAATTTAATGACAAAAAAAAAATGAATCAGTTGAAAATTTCTTTGAAATTTAGAAGTCAAATTGAAAACCAAGTTAGTGAGTACAGGCTCGTGAGAGCCTCTAGTTTCTTTAATATCCAGAATTTAAATATTTTATAGTGTTACTCTAAAAGATAAAAGAATGAATTTAAAATTCCAAGCAGATATTATTTGGTGTAGTTTTTCATGAGCAGTAGCAGTGGTAAATTGTAAATACACCTAATACTACCAAATATGGATAAATACTTCATCACCTTTAAAATTATCTGGAGCTCTGCATAATTAAATGGATGTGTCCTTGTTGTGAAGCAAGTTTTCAAGCAAACAGGGGACATTCCAGACACTGACTTGGTTTTTTTACCATGTTTTTTTCCCCATTAACATGTGCTAATGCATCAAAATGATGGAATAGTTTGTTAAAATGTCATTAATTTTGTTTAGTCACTGTGTTCAGTATATTAAGTTCATTGTGGTTTGTAAATTACTATATGCTATTTAATATTTTCCCCAGACATATCTTCAGATGATACATTTTAATGTCTCTGATTTTGTATCATAATAAAACAAATCTTAAGGGGCCGTCGTGGCCATGATCGTATGGTAATTGGATTTCCAACTACCTATGCCATCAGTGCCTATCACCACTGATGTTGTGAGTTCGATCACGATCAGGGCGAAGTGTATAACATTATATGATAAAGTTTGTCAGTGACTTGCGACAGGTGGTTTTCTCCGGTTTCCACCACCAATAAAAATGACCGCCCATATATAACTGAAATATTGTTGAAAGTGGCATTAAACACCATCAAACAAACAAACAATAAAAGTTCACTAAAAATAATTGGACACTTCTACAAATAGAATTTTTGCACAGTCAGCATACAATTTCTGAAAATCTGTTTTATCATGTATATAATTTCTCAAATAGTAATATTGTAAATGGTTATAAATAAAGTACAAATTGGGAAAATGGAATAAATTGATGATAGTTTTATAGACTAATAAATTGTATTTCAGAACTTGTCTTTGGGAAATCATTGATGGTGTATAATCTATAGATACATGTATTATTTTTTTTTATTATAATGGTCTTGATCTAATGTTAGATGGAAAATGTTATAGCAGACCCGCTGTTAGTTTACCCATGTTTTAATTGGTATTGTGCTAAGAGTTTAAAAAACTCCAATTGGAACTAATCTATTGAAGAAATACAATTGCCTTTGTTTACAGGTGAATCCTATTGTTGGACATTTAAACTTCTTATTGTATGACTGGAAGAGAGAAGTCAATCCCCATTGATTAAAACTCCCCAGAAAAAAATTCAACTCAATATATGTATAGATGTATGACCTATAGAAAGAAATAGTGACATTATACATGTACTATCATTACCATTGCATAAGGTGCATTGGTGCATAATGTGCACCTCCTCTTGGCCTTTAAATCTCCAGAAAAAAAACTAGTTTGTCTATAATGCCATTTTTAAATCTATTATGGTGAATAATTAGTTGCCTCAATTACTAATGCAGACTGGAGTTGTTCTAAAATTTCAACCTCCATACCATCCTCAACACATGTGAGTATTGTTTCCATATCATTAAGCAAATATTAAGATCAGACAGTGACTACTTTTGACCATACTCGAACAACCTTTTTTGATTCTATTATGATGGAGTAACCTTTGAAAAATCAGAAAAGATCATTAAGCATTGTGGATATATTCATTAAAATTATATTAAGTTTTTTGCAGGAGTTGATGTTATTTGCATTTATTAAAATTTGTACCTTATTTTTTTTTCCATAATGATTTTCCTTTTTCTCAATATTCCCTCTAACATGGTTAATGTAATTAGAAACCCTTCATTTGTTAAATGATATTTAAGGGTTAGGATCATGGTGTTTAGTACCACTTTCAACAATATTTCAGCTATATCGTGGCTGTCAGTTTTATTGGTAAAGGAAACCAGAATACCCAGAGAAACCACAGACCTGCTGCAAGTCAACATAAACTTTATCACAATGTTGTATGGAGTACACCTCACCATGTGTAGGATTCAAACTCACAACTTTAGTGGTGATATGCACTATTGCATAGGTAATTGTAAATCCAACTACCATATGATCATGACCACGTCGGCCCCTGAATAATGTTTGATTTTTAGAAAACAATTTAATTAAAAACCAAGTTTTTTTTGTTTTGTTTTCTCAATACACATATTTAACCATATATCCAGATTATTTGCAACCAGAATGAATCTTATTACTTGTGGCAAATAATTTTCAAAATTAAAGTTTTTTACTATTTCTCTAATGTCAAAAATAGACTTAAAATGGCATTATAAACACAAACTATTTTTTTTCTGGAGATTTCAAGGCACATTATGCACCAATGCACCTTATGTAATGGTAATGATAGTATTTCTTTCTATAGGCCATGTACATATACATCTATACAAATATAAGATGAGTTGAATTTTTTTCTGGGGAGTTTTAATCAATGGGTGATTGACTTCTCTCTTCCAGTCATATTCGATAAAAAGCTCTGTAGAGCTTATGTTATTATGTTATATACATGCGGAATCAAAATAAAGTTTTCTTATCTCATCTTATCTTATACAATAAGAAGTTTAAATGTCCAACAATAGGATTCACCTGTAAACAAAGGCAATTGTATTTCTTCAATATATCAGTTCCAATTGGAGTTTTTTAAACTCCTAACACAATACCAATTGAAACATGGGTAAACTAACAGTGGGTCTGCTATAATGTGGAGTTTAAATGTTAACATATTGTATTTTTATTTTTAACTTACCTGTATATATTTAATTCTGATTTTGATTGAGAATTAGTTGAGGAGTGGTTGTTGTTTAATGTCCAATAATTAATTTTTCAGCTGTATCAATTGATTTGATTTTTGCTGTTTAATGCCACTTTCAGCAATATTTCAGCTATATCATGGCGACCAGTTTTAGTGGTGGAGGAAGCCGGAGTACCCGGAGAGAACCACCGACCCTGGGCAAGCAACTGGTAAACTTTATCACTTGCGGCTGCGAGTTGAGTGCACCCTTTTTTATAATTTACAAAACTGGGCGTGAACCCACGCCGTATTGGTGATAAGCTTGTATGAACTGTTCGATCCAGCAACCTAACTCATTGAGCCACCCGGGCCCCTTTCAGCTGTATCCAGGAGAGGAACAAGTTACATTCAATGAAATGATGTTGATGTCCACTTTGTACTAGACCAACACGATTAATTGGACCTACTAGATTACTGACACATCAGTCCTCTGGTAGATGTGTCGCTCCACTTGGACACATTATCCTGTTTCTGAGCCGACCAGTTTTTGTTCTTACTCTTTATTGCTGTGTGTTTAGTAGAGAAGCAACAAATACAAATTTTATTGTCTTTCGTTTGACCCAACCGTAGCCCAAACCCATGATCTACCACACTTCAGGATAGCACGCTAATCATTACACGACCAATGCGGCTGAGAATTAGAAGATATTCTACCTACCGACCTGCCGCAAATCACTGACAAACTTGAATCACATAATGTTGTATCAAGTACACCTTTCCATGAGTGGGATTTAAATTTCAGAACAGTCTGTTCATTGAATTATATATATATGTATATGTACTTGTAGACTGTATTTTGTATCTAAAGAGAGACTTTAACAAGAAACTCTGTTTCTGGTAATACCAGATCCAGAAAAGACAGATGGTCATTTCAATAAATTTGAATTTAAGGTACAATTAACATCTCAGAATAAAAAAAAAAACCTAAATATTATCTGAATAAGAAATAGATATAGGAGATAAAGATGACAGTTACCTATTTATAGTACATCCCTATTAATTTTTCACCTTATTCTTGCATCAGTATGGTCTGTGAGAAAACTCAGGGTATCAGGTCGCAATGTGATAGATATCGTAAAGATGACACTTTCCTATAATATATCCCTACCATTTGTTCACCTGCTTCTGACATCAGTATAATCTATAAGAAAACTCAGGGTATCAGGTCTCAGTGTGTTAGATATTGTAAAGATGACAATTTCCTATTTATAGCACATTGGCCCTACTATTTTTCACCTCATTTTTATATCAGTATGATCTGTGAAAGCTCTGGATATCAAGTCTCAACATATTATTAATATTCTATTTTATATTAACATTTATATTAAAAAACAGAAAATACATCTTTTATATATGATGTACTTATGTATGTTAAAGTACTTTTTAATCATGTAATTTATTTTTTCTTTGAACTTGTGTAATGGAACACTTTGTAAACAAAGATTGACCACACAGTGAACTCTGTTAAATTAACGCTAAATTCTATTATACACTATAAAATTTAGCAGAAATCTTAATACACTCTTATTTTTTTTATCTAGTTTGTTTAAGTGTTATGTTGTCCAAATATTAGTATTTTCTCTCAGGGGCTGTCATGACCGTGCTCATATGGTAGTTGGATTTACAACTACCTATGCAATCAGTGCCTATGACCATTGATGTTGTGAGTTCAAATCCCGATCAGGGTGAGGTGTACTACATTATTTGATCAAGTTTGTCAGTGACTTGTGACAGGTCTGTGGATTTCTCTGGGTACCACGATTTCCTCCACCGATAAAACTGACTGCCACGATATGACTGAAATATTGTTGAAAGTGACGTTAAACACCATTAAACAAACAAATAAACATATATTTTCTCTCAGAATATAGCTTTGAAAAGTCGAATGACTATGTGTTGAAGCTTAAAGGACAAATGTTTTTAATTTGACATATCTGAGTATTTTAGAAATATGGGAGTTCAAAATAACCAGGTTCAACTGTACTCTAAACAAATCCAGTTAAAAAAGTATGTAATGGTTCTGGTTACTTTTATGACATTGAACCTGATAATAATCACTTCAAAATAAAATAATAAAAATATAAATGCAAGACCTAATTTTCAAAAATGTTAATTGGAATGAAATTTATTACTTTAATAGGGGATGTCATGGCTGCGATCATTGCCTATCAATTATAAAGTTTTGTGTTCAATTTCCATGTTCATGGCGAGGTTTTATGTGATAATTGTGACTTGTGATGTTTTTTATTAATCATAAGGGTACAAAAATTATAGAGGGCCTGGGTGGCTCAATGAGTTAGGTAGTTGGATTACCTAATAACTCATACAAGCCTATCACCAATGTGGCATGAGTTCGCACACGGCTTTGTAAATTACAGAAAAGGTGCACTCGACTCACAGCCACAAGTGATAAAGTTTACCAGTTGCTTGCCCATGGTCGGTAGTTCTCTCTGGGTACTCCGGCTTTTTCCACCACTAAAACTGGTTGCCATATGCATGATATAGCTGAAATATTGCTGAAAGTGGCATTAATACACCAAAAATCTAATCAAATCAGAACTTATATAGTGAATGACAGTAAAGTAAGACAACTTGACCTGATGAATGTCTAGACACAGAATGTCAGAATATGGGAATCTAACATCAGGTTTTAATTTACAATATACAAGTATATTGCATCCAAGGTAACCAACAGCTGATCATGCTCACTCATTACCAGTAGGACTTGTGAAAGAAAATACCATGAACTCATCTCCTCCTACATGTTAATACCACTACTTAGAGGGTAAAACAATAGAGGAAGTCAAATTTATTTACCAGTAAATCATCATTTTTTTTTTCACCAGCTTTGGTTGAGTGAGTATAAGTAAGTACTGTACTTATGTCTACTGGTTATGTTGTATTAAGCATCCTACATCTCGGTCCTCTTCATTTTCAATATTGATTCTGATTGATAGCGCCGTAAAATCTGATTCAACCCACCATTTCTTTGGAAATACCTGTACCAAGTCAGGGTCATTACGGTTTTCCCAGTTTTCCGGTTGTTGACTGATTTTGTCTGTTTATATACTTGTGAGTTTTGACTTTCCCTCTGGAAGATTGTTCAGAGTTTGGTAATTTTGTTATTACCCTTATTGTAAAATATCTGTATCCTTGTAGAATCTACTATTAAAGGAAAACGAAAACAAGATTTACTTAGGTCTTGTGTTAATTACAAGTAAACACTTGTCTAGCTGTTATATAGTACACAGTTTTGTCAGATGTTGACTATTAAATGATATCACTTGACATTTATTACAAGGCTTTTGACCACTTAATAATCAAGCTGATAGATCTGACAATATTTTCACAGAAAGAAACAACATTTATCAATTATTGTTGAGAGAGTTCTGAGGGGACTCAGTTAACAAATAATATCATCTTCTTTCTTTGATTTTGAAGACTTTGTTCTCCTCAGACAATTGTTAGAATTTAATCAAAGTGACCTGGTGTGAGACAATGTCAAATCAATGTTATTATATGCCATTTAATTCAAAATGAAGTCCACATCTACAGTGGAAACTGTCTAAAGCAAACCATGAACAAAACGGAATCGTGTATAAACCAAATTTAACTACAATCGTTGTGTAGGAAATCTTTGTTTATTTAAACCTGTATATACCAAACACCTGTTTATTCCAAACACAAAAACTGACCACATGGATGTTCCATTTAGATAGATTTCACTGTACATTGTAATGTAGAGTATTTACAATTACTAGTATTGGTTTTTATTATTTGGGAAGTTTTCCTAACTGGTTCCCCAAATATTCCTCTGACCAATAAACCAGTTAAGTAATACTAATTCACCATTGGGGGTAAAAAAAAGTTAATTTAAAGATGCTGATAAGCCTCAGAGTAATAATAAAACTGTTGTAAACATAATATTCCATTTCAATATATTGTATGGGAAGAAAACATTGATAGTATTCTGTAATAAAAAAAGTTTTAGACCATGTGTCTTATGTCAAAACAAGGGGCAATGAGAATCCATAAATCAAAGAAGAACAGACAATACAATGGACTAAAGAAAAAGGACAAAAGGAGAAACAAGGGCAACACAAAGCATGGCATATCCCCTTGCCTAAAAAGTTGACCCAGTGACCTTGACCTTTGACCTATGACCTTGAAAATCAATAAGGTTCCAGATTCTCTTAAGGACTAAGTATGTACCAAGTTTGGTCAAAATCCATTGAAGGATGTTGATTCTAGAGTGTTCACAAGGATGTTACTGAAGGACAGGCAGACAGTAGCGTTACTATATTCCTTCACAACTTTGTTGGAAAGGGGATAATAATGATATACAAAACAATACACAGAAAACTAAAGATTGAGCAACATGAACCCATTAAACACTGGCAATGAAATCAGGTACTCAGGGGAGGTATGAATTTTCTTCTTCACTAGTGACACGCTGTCATGTTTCTCTCATTACAACAAAGAAGCCCTTAAAATTACCACCTAATATATATTTAGTAAAACCTGCTTTAGTGACCACCTCTATTAAGCAATAACTGGTATTATATCACCTTAGTTTTTACTTCCCTTCACAGTGCATTTTCATATCAATTAAACCTGTACATGTATTAAGTCACCACCTGTCTTGTGTGACAATATTTCACTGTTCCCTTGGAAGGTCACATAAGACAGGTTTGACTGTTTATAGATAATAGAGTAAAAAAATCAGATATGTGATTAACCCAGGTTATCAGTTTATAAAATTATATATGTGATTAATCCAGGTTATCAGTTTATAAAATTATATATGTGATTAACCCAGGTTATCAGTTTATAAAATTATATATGTGATTAACCCAGGCTATCAGTTTATAAGATTATATATGTGATTAACCCAGGTTATTGATCAGTTTATAAAATATATATGTGATTAACCCAGGACGATGAGGTTATCAGTTTATCTTTCAGTGACAGTGAACACTGATCCATGACATCCCTAATACATACATATATATGTAGATATAAATCAAAGGTTCAATAACAAACACTGATAATGGTATCCCATGGAGTAAATACTGTCAAAATACATGTAATGTCCTATAAGATATTTACATCATAATGTCCACCATATCACCCTATGATAGATGTAATAGTTCTCTGCTATAAAAGGTCAAGTTGTGTTTATTTGTAAACAATTGTATATCTAGTGTATTGGATCTGTCACAAGATTGATGTGTTTTGATCCAAATTGAGGATAATGAAACAGAATATTATGTGATAAATATTTGTCAGTGACTTGTGACAGGTCAGTGGTTTTCTCATGGTATTCTGGTTTCATCCACCAATAAAACTGACGATATAACTGAAATATTGATATAACTGAAATATTGATATAACTGATATATTGATATAACTGATATATTGATGAGAGTGACGTTAAACACCATAAACACTCTTTTTAAGACATTCTTTTTTTAATGTTTTAATACCATAAACAAAGGTATGATATTATGACTACTGTACCAAGTCAGGGCCATTGCGGTTTCCCAGTTTCCCGGTTGTTGACTGATTTTGTCTGTTTATTGATTTATGAGTTTTGAATTTCCCTTTGGAAGATTGCTCTGTGTTCGGTAATTTTGTTATTACCCTTATTTACTGTATATATATAGATATAAGAATGTATTTAAGGAAGACCATCAAATTTAAATCATATATTTACATATTTTGTACTAAGTGTTTTAATAGTATACATCTTTCACTGATATATTCTGTCAACTTCGTCTATTTTCCTTTTCGCTCTTGTTGTTATACCCCCACTCGTAGAGGGGGGGCTATATTGCAATCTCCTTGTCCGTCCATCCGTTCACACTTTCGTAACAGATATCTCAGCTTCTACTGGAAGAAATGATTTTATATTTGATATATGGCTTTAGCATGGTGACTTGTACCATGTCTCCCCTTTCCAGGTTTAACGCACATCTACTTCCTGTTTACCGTGCGACTTACAAATGAACGAGTGGGGGTATTCTTAGCACGACATAGCGTGCAACATCTTGTTTGTTTTAAATTTTCCATCAATTTCATTGGTTGATATTTTTATAGGTCCTCTGCATATATATAGATATTCCAGTGACCTTGGGATTTCCTAACTAGACTTGTAAGGAATTTTCAATCTAATTAAAATTATATTTCTGCACTTGCTACCTATTCTCTATCGGTGTTTTATATTCGCCGCACCACACGGCGAAAGAAAATAGGGAGCAAGTGCGGAGATCTAATCTTAATTAGATCGAAGGAATTCTTAGACATACGTGGACAAATGAAGCCTTGACGCACAAGGTTGCTTGCCACAATACAGATAGGGAAAAAAAAACAACATCTGTTTTGCAACTTGAAAATTTGCAAATTGAAACATTAATTTGGGACTTTATATGGGAGGGGAAAGTTAATCAGATTAAAAGAGATGTATGTTGTTTAGATATAGAAAAGGGTGGAATGAGTATGGTTAATATAGATTCCTACATTAACAGTAGAAGAATCAAATTTATTTATCATATCATTAATGAACCAATTGAAAATTGGAATGCTATTGGAAAATATTGGTTAAGTAAACTTGATTTGAAATTTAATGAAACTTTTTTTATTTGTAAATGTTCAAATGTTTCATCCTTAAATGTAAACAGGTATCCCTTGTTTTATCAAAAATCAATCCAAGCATGGACAACATTTTTACAATGTGTACAAAAGGTGGAAACCAAAACAGATATCTTACATGTTAGATTATTTGGGAATTGTAATATAACCTTCCAAAATAAACCTGTAATATTTTCTTCATTTTTAAGAAGTAATATAAAAACTATTCAAGACATATGGGATGAAAACTCAAAACAATTCATAGATTGTGATTTATTATATTCTAAGCTGATAGACAAGAGAAATTGTATCTCAGAATACTCTAAAATTAAGAAATGTATTCTAAAAGACTACTTAAATTTATTAAAAAATGAAAATAATGATATAGATAACAAAACTAAAAGTAGAAATAAAATGAAATTGTTAAATAATTTAAAACTTACAGATATTAGAGGCAAAATCATTAATACAAAGGAGGTTAAGATTAAAATTATACAAAAAATATTAAATTACCAAAATGTCAAGACAAATGGAATAATGTTTATAATGAAGAATTTCACTGGCCAAAAATTTGGACTAATCTTAAAAGACTGGACATCAGTAATAAAATTAAAGAATTCCAATGGAAATGCATCCATAACATTATTTACACCGAAAGTAGACTTAGAAAAATGAACCTATCCAATGGAAGATGCCACCTTTGTAAAGAATCAAACATTCAAGAAGATCTCCAACATTTGTTTTTTAAATGCACTATAACTAACCGATTCATATCAAACATCACAATTTTAATAAACACTTTAAATGTGGGAACTGTTAACTTAAATGAGAAAACTATGATGTTTGGGTTCAATATGGGAGGTAAACATGAATTTCTATTAAATACATTAATTTTTATATCTAAGTGGTCTATTTGGAAGGCAAGAAACAAAGTTAAATATGACCAAATTCACATCAATCAGAATGTACTTTGTAATATATGGAAACAGACTTTAAAATCTGAACTAAAAATTTTGCTAACGACCAATTGTAATGATACAATAGATAAAACCAAAATCCTGACAATTCTATCAGTGATTAATTAGTAAGTAGTTATAATATACGAGTATAATGCATGTATGTAAATGTTATATGTTGAAGATATCATAAAATGCCTATATAGATTGACTTACATGTTGATTTTATAATTGATAAATTTAGTTGTATTTTTGAAATGGGATCATGTGGACTCTAATTAATCTCTTACTAACCCTGGGTAAGAGATCTATTGTAAAACAGGGAACCTTAGATTATTTTATGCTTACCTGGGCATCTAAGGTGTTTTATTAACAGTAATAAAGTATTATGTTATTAAAAAAAAAAAAAAAAAAACCATCTGTTTTGCCATACATATAAGTGCTCAAGTATGTTTTATCACATTTAATCAAACTTTATACATAATCAAGCTTTATAGTGACTGCCTATCAATAATAGAGTTTGAAAATAAGTGTTGCTTGAAATTGGCCTTGAAAAACCTGTAAGTACTTATCCGCTGGTGTCCTGACTTAATGGATTTGAATGAGGGTTATATAGAGGTTTTATATTAATAATTTATCTCATTTCAGTATGACATTTAATTTTGGAAGATTTTTTTCTTCAGGATTAAAAGTCCTTGAAAAAAAAACTTTAAAAAAGTAGACAAATGGCCTTGTAAGTACATGCAATGTTGTCATTTCTGTTTTAATTTGAATTTATGTTAATAGTATCTAAAAAATTATGATTATAAAAAGAAAGTTTAAACAGTGATGGTCAACATTTCCACCAATATTAACAAAACAAAGAAAGTTTAAACAGTGATGGTCAACAATTCTACCAATATCAACAAAACAAAAGAAAGTTTAAACAGTGATGGTCAGCAAATTCACCAATATCAACAAAACAAGAAAGTTTAAACAGTGATGGTCAACAATTCTACCAATATCAACAAAACAAGAAAGTTTAAACAGTGATGGTCAACAATTCCACCAATATCAACAAAACAAGAAAGTTTAAACAGTGATGGTCAACAATTCCACCAATATCAACAAAACAAAAGAAAGTTTAAACAGTGATGGTCAACAATGCCACCAATATCAACAAAATGAACAATCACCTCACTGAACACAAAAAAGTCCACAAGATATGACATTGGAAATTCAGGTCCTGGCTTGGGAAAGGCAGGGTTAATCCAAATATGAATACACATGACATTAAAAGATGTCCTGTTTAAATTATTTTGTACCTGTTACAGTACATATCTTTAATCTAAAACACAATGGATTACTGGGGATATTGAAAACTTAAAAAGGCCACAATACCTTCACAGAAATGTCAAATACAAAAACAAAGTCTGTGATGGCTTGTAGTTTATTGACAGAATGCATGTATGTACTCTTGAATTAAGTAAAGCCTGTCAAACTATTATAGATTGTGTGGGCAAAGTAGAAAAGTATCTTACTTCAAAAAGTCATCCTTCTGAAACACCATTTACAAAATAGAATGCTGAAAAATAATAAATATTATGTTGTTTATTTGTCTTTGTAGTCTTTGAACTCAGAAATAATGTCATTGTAATAAAAAAAAACAACTATTTATGGATACATTAATTAGTAAATGTTTTTTATATTAATTTGAACACCAAAGGATGTTAAGATTGATAGAAGTTTATCTGAAACACAGGTAAAATTGTAAAGATCAGGAAATTCTAATTGATATTTCTAACAATAAAAACTCTAGTTTTTATCTGACTATGGGAAGATTTTTAAGATATAATGACGTCAACGTAACCAGACTAGGAACCAGTTTTTTTATAGATCAGTTTTAGCTAATAAAGAAAAATATATCAACCATTTAAATTCAATCATTATGCATATGTAACTGAAAAGAAAATAATTTGAAATGATATCTTTTTTAATTATTTTTAGACATAAAAGAGAAAACAAGTCATCAAAGTGCATGTTACCAGATAAAAATAAAAATCATCATATTTTTATGTTTTTCTCAGATAGGTGCAGTTTTCCATCTAGCACAGGAAAGTATATATGTGGGTTTTTTTTTTTTTATATAAATCAGCAGTTTATCAATTCTTTTATCAAATTAAATTACAAATGGTAAATTATAAAAGTCAGTCAAGCATTATTCAAAACTTGTATTATTTTATTAGAAGATATGATCTTGTTTTTAGACATACTGTTTGAAGCAGAATAGCAAGTTTTAACATGCTCAGTAAGGAGGAATAAGCCCATC
The DNA here is from genome assembly GCA_002080005.1 of Gigantidas platifrons. Classification (NCBI taxonomy): domain Eukaryota; kingdom Metazoa; phylum Mollusca; class Bivalvia; order Mytilida; family Modiolidae; genus Gigantidas; species Gigantidas platifrons. The sequence goes on from MJUT01041800.1 coordinate 18,289, forward strand.
ATCATTTATGGCACGTACTGGCAAAAATAGACTCTCCCACTCTGCCTGATTGAAAAATGTGTTTTTTACAAGCTTTAGAAATTGGTAGATAAGGGAGGCTTTCGCAAGCTTTTATGATCTCTTACACAGCGAGTGCAACAAATTTTTGTTATTTAGGACAATGTACATAATTGTGTTTTTCCTGCAATGTCAGAAAGTCCAAAATAGCTATCAAAGTTTTTGAAAAGAGCAGAAATAAGTGTCATACTGATCATTTTCTATCATGTCCTCTATCATGTTAGCCCTTATACTGTTGTCACTTTTATATTGTCTCAACAGGAATCACGTACCAGAAAAGCTATATTTTGGTCAATGACCATATATAACATAAATTTATACATATTGATTTATGTACCTTACAAGAGGATATGAATGGGGTATCACAATTCACTGTAAATTTGTGCTCCAAATTACAATAAGATTGACTTTAAATTAGATGCTAAAGGTTGACGAATCACAATAAAATAAAAAATTTCAAGTTCATATGATGCTAACGGTAAAAGGCATGAATTGGCAATGAATTTAATTAGCCTTGGAACAATAAATGTAAAATAAGAGTTTGGTTTATGGTATTTAATGCCACTTTCAACAATATTTCAGTTATATCGTTACGGTCAGTTATATTGGTGGAGAAAACCTGAGAATCTGGAGAAAACCACAGACTTGTCGCAAGTCACGGACAACCTTTATTCCTGTTCTAGTGGTACATGAACACTACAATGTCTGATGAATCACTGATACAACACTACTTTTTTTGCTGTTTGTACATTTTTGTATGTTATCACATTATTTGATAATTGTTAACTTTTCACAAATGTCATAATCTACTATAAATAACCTATAAAACACTGTAGAACACTTATGTTTGTTTTAATGGACAATTACATTACCTTCCCTCTCTTATACTTCAAAGAAAATCCATTGTAAGAAAACAATTTATTTTATTGTTCTATAAAATTAGGCCAAATCTAAAAAAAAAAAAAAAGTCCTTCACGTGACATTTATTTTATTATTCAATAAATACTGCTTTTTGATGGAAATTTATAATGTTTGTGTTATGATCCACTTTATGGATAAATGAAAATGGTTGTCTTGTAGGGGATAACTCCATACCCTCATATTGTTGTATTATAGGGGATAACTCCATACCCTCATGTTGTTGTCTTGTAGGGGATAACTCCATACCCTCATATTGTTGTCTTGTAGGGGGTAACTCCATACCCTCATGTTGTTGTCTTGTAGGGGATAACTCCATACCCTCATGTTGTTGT
>MJUT01041800.1:36972-52310 GCA_002080005.1 Gigantidas platifrons
CTTAGACCTAACCATGTAAAGGTAAACCAATCTTAGACCTAACCATGTAAAGGTAAACCAACCTTAGACCTAACCATGTAAAGGTAAACCAATGCCTAATTTGTTATGCCCTTACATTGAGGGGCCGTCGTGGCGGTGATTGTATGGTATTGTGATTTATAGCTCCCTGTGCAATCAGTGCCTATCACCACTAACATTGTGAGTTAGAATTCCACTCAGGCGAGGTGTACTCGATACAATATTATGTGATAAAGTTTGTTAGTGACTTGCGGCAGGTTGGTGGTTTTCTCCAGGCACTCCGGTTTGCTCCACCAATTAAACTGACCTCTGCGATATAGCTGCAATATTGTTGGAAGTGGCACTAAACACCATAACCCTGACCCTTACAATGAAATCTGAGAGCATATTGTTTTACCACTGTTTAACATCTGTAAAAGATTGTTATGTTGTTCAGCTACAGTACTGAGGGCATGTATAAAAAGCATATATTGCTTAGTGTAACACTGATCTTTCAGAAAATCTATGAGATAATTTTCAACAAGAATCCAAGGGGTCAAAATGTATTTATAACAAGAGTACTTTATGAAGCAAATATTAAATTTTATGTCAGAAATTTAAAAGTAAGATATTTGGTTTGATGTGTCAAAATTATAATTTAGATTTTCATCATTTCAGAACATTTCAAAGTAATTGCTGGTAATTAATTTTCATTGTGCATTAAATTATATGAAACTGTGTGTCAAAACAACAAAAGATATTTTTGTAAAGAAAAACCTACTTTTCTTCCATTTCTATAAAAAAATAATTTCACGTTTGACATTTTCTTTTATTTTTTCATGTAAATTAATGTTATGAGGAAGGGTTTTTAAAAAACATAATTTAAAGACACTCTTTTTTTCGCTCATTTAAACACTTGTCACACATCAGGGTTGAAAACTCTTAACAATTATAGCATGATTGGATTTCTAATAATGACCCCAGGACAGCTTTATTTTACTGTTTATTGTAAGAATTATTAAAGTTCACTGTGACGTAAAGAAAATATGTTATCATACCGTTCATTACATTTATAGAGAAACACGATCTACGTAAATACGTAAATACGGGAAAACACAAAAGGCTTCCATTCAAGTACAAAATAAGTAGAATATAATGTGAAAGGTTGACGATTATTTACAGCCATGGGTAGGTTGTAGGTGGTTACACATGACTGATTTCACTGGGTAAATGGGATTTATATTGAATATTTAACAGAATGTGAACACAATGTCATATTGAGCAGTTTGAGTTTTTGCCAAATTTGACTATCTGATATAACAGTACATGTCACATTGAAATAAAGATATCCATACAATGAAAAAAAAATCACGATTTCTTTTTATTCTGATATAAAATCTTTTAGTTTACATGTCTACCTACACTTAATTATTTTATACAATCACGGTATTTTTTACCTTGACCCCTTTGCATGACAAATAAGAGGATTTTATAAGTAACAGCATGAAAATAAGACACAACACAGAATATGGTATTATAGACTGTCATAATCTTCATTATCCTTACTGCTGAAAACCTTGGACATTTATATCTGATTATGGAAAGAAAGTTTATACAGTTCTAGTCAACTATTCGACCAATATCAACAAAACAAACAATCACCTCTCACCACAACTCATTAAACACAAAAAAAGACCATGACATATGATTTTGGAAATCCAGGTCCTGGCCTGGTATAGGCATAAAAATGTGGCGGGGTTAAACCGGTTATGTGATCTCAACCCATTGACCAACTAATTAATTATATAGCATGCTGATATTTTCAGTCCTCCCAGTTGATTTATATCAGATTTATATTGCAAATTTAATCAAATTTAAAAAAATTAAAATGTTGCAGTTAATTAAAAATAGAAATGTTTGAACTAATATTGAGTTAAGTCCCATGACTAATATTGAGTTAAGTCACATGACTAATATTGAGTTAAGTCACATGACTAATATTGAGTTAAGTCCCATGACTAATATTGAGTTAAGTCCCATGACGTTGTAAAAAGTCTTACAGAAAACTAGCTAATGCATTCCTTAATAGATTAAACATTGTATTATTTGTAGCTAATTTAAAGGACAATTTAACCTACTCAGATTTTACAATATTTGAACCTTAATTTTATCATGTGTTTTATTATAGTGGTTATCTACCCTTGAGTTGAATACAAATGTAGATATCAAATTTAGAGTCCACTAATATTTTAACTGTAATGCATCTTAATGCTCATGTGTACCAAATTGTTTAATGCTAAAACAAAACAACAGTTGTTATATGTTAACAAATACAACCAAGAAGTCAAACAATAAGAAATACCTTTTATTACAGGAGGTGATGTAAGCCTACTTTTATTCCAGTGTGTAGAATTTCCAGTTAGGGTTAGGGTTAGCATGGAAAAAATAACCTAGTGCAATAATTTCTCTGGAAAGAATACACTGGTGGAAAGAACACACTGTTACACACTTTAGTAAGATAATATGCTTTATCTTGTTAGTTGAATTTGAAAAACAATTAAAAACAATGGAGGGCTTGTAAAATTTGATTTGTAAGTTTTAGGTGATGTTTTGTCATTATCATACAGAAGTTTGGTTGGTTGGTCTATGGTATTTAACACCACTTTCAACAATATTTCAGTTATACTGTGGCGGTTAGTTTTATTGGTGAAGGAAACCGGAGTACCTGGAGAAAGCCACCAAACTGTTGCAAGTCACGGACGAACTTTATCACATAATGTTGTATCGAATACACCTCGCCTGAGTGGGATTCGAACTCACAACATTAGTGGTGATAGGCACCGATTACATAAGTAGTTATAAATCCAACTACAATGTGATCATGACCATGACAACCCCTGCTTCTGTATTTAATTCAAGCTGTATACTGTTGGTTGAACTTGAAAGACACTGTGACCTGTTTGTATTCGTTCATATCTGTATGAACTTTTTGTGTGCCTGAACTAATTTTTTTAGGTATATATTACTCCACGATAAACAACACTGGAATTTAATAGTCACATGGTAATGGTGAGGGTCATGATGAAAAATGACAAAAATAGGGAAAGGATTCACATTGAAGAATTGTAAGGATTAAACGCTTCTTTTCAGGAGTTCATGCATGTGTAAGCAGTGCCTATGCATTCAAGAAGGACATTTATGTAAAGTTTGTGAGTGCATCAGCACCGTTTACACATGCATGAACTCCTGAAAAGAAGCATTTAATCCTATTGTGAAAACTGTCAAAGAGGACACCTGTCTATTTCAACATACTGTATTATCTTACCAAATTCTCTAGTTCTAAAATAGGCCTATAGACTAGTACATGTACTACCTGTATTTATATAAATGATAAGTGACTTAATTTTTTGGATATTTTATTAATGAGTTAAAATAATATTTGTAACTTGACGTCATTGTAGCACATTTTTTTATGAAAGAATTTACATGACACTAAGAAAGAATTACAGTTTTTCAAGGTCGTTTACCAGTCTACCATTAATTTTGTAGATGCTTCAAATAAATATTTAGTTTTATTGCAGAGTGGCTTTGCTATAAGAGAAGTAACATGGATTTTAGTGCTCAGGTGCATATTCTCATTTAAAGAATCTAGAGCTCACGGTCATAAAACTTTCAACTACTATCTTTGTACTCATGTTCCAAAATTGTCCAATCAACACAAAGTACATATTTTATACAGTATTCTGATTGGCTGTGTTTATCCAGTACGGATACTTATGCTCAAATTTGATTATGAGTTTCATACTCATACTTCAAGTCTTCCAATCAGAATGCTCTATTTATTGGAGATAACGTTCTGATTGGATGATTTTATAGTATGATTACAAAACTCGTACTCAGAAGTATTGTACTATTACTATTAGAAGACTTATTTTATTATTAAGAATGACCGGAGAAGTGAATTTAATGGCTGTATGTCAATCATACAAACATTAAATTGTCTTTCTGTAAGAAGATATCTTTTTTGTAACTAAACAACAAGGAAGTCTTGTTGGACACCAGCTCATGTCCAGTTTGATGACAATTGCTAGTTTTTATATGATACCTGTCAAGTATGTATATGTATATTATTTTTGTTACAAATCCATTGATAAATAATACATCTACATGTATATATACATCTTGATCAAATCTTTTACACACTGTTACAAATAAAATACTAAGAGTGTAATTAGGGCTGTTGTGGCCATGATTGTATGGTAGTTGGATTTACAACTACCTATGCAATCAGTGCCTATCACCACTGATGTTGTGAGCTCGAATCTCGATCAGGGCGAGGTGTACAACATTATGTAATAAAGTTTGTCAGTGACTTGTGACGGGTTGGCGGTTTTCTCTGGTACTGCGGTTTCCTCCACCAGTAAAACTGACCGCCACGATATATCTGAAATATTGTTGAAAGTGGCATTAAACACCATCAAGCAAACTAAGAATGTAATTACATGTTGAGCTGTTTTGCCTCAATTTGGGATTATCCTGAAAATTCAAGCTTTCGCTTTTTTTTTGTCATTGAATTATTCAATTATGCAGATTAAGTTAAATGACAAAAGAATATTCATTGTTAAATGCTTTTTCTCTTAATTCTTAGGACGAACTTAAATACACCAAAGTATCTCCTTTCAAAATGGCAACCATTGTCTTTTGTTAATTTTTCACATTTTAATCTTTTCCTGAAAACTTGCTTAGCCAACCAGAGCAAACTTGACAATTTAACATATGTTATGATAGGCAAACAAATCTTCTTTAATAAGAGAGTGATACAGGCTCCTGTCAGCTTCAAATGGAACACACACGAACAAACTATGTAATACAATCTTATATTTAGCTAATAGTTATCATATTTTATTTTTTGTTTAATTTTAAGAAAACATTTGGTGCTTTGAAAAAGGTTTTTTTAATTTGATTTAATTGTTTAGTTGGAAAGTAAACGTCATGTTGTTTTCGAATTCAATGGCATGACATGAATTAATGAGATGAATTTTATTTACTGGAACTATTCATAAATAAATATTTCATTGCCTCTTTACATGAAAGTTTTTTTAGTGCAGTTGTTTTTAATTGTTTGACGTCTGCTTTTTTTTCCCTTTTTTTTTACAAACCTCTAATGGAACATTGGTATAATTATTTCTCATTTATTTTTTATTTGAACATATTTACTGAAAAAGCCTTAAGGGAACAGCAATCTGATTCTGTTTGATTTTTTAAATGTGTTGGCTGTAAGGTAGTTTTTATGATTATATCGCTAGACGTTATTATGTGTTAAAATTGTCTGAAAATATATATTAAATCCTAGGGGTGTATAAGGATCCAAACCAGTCATTTTTATACCAGTCTATTTATTGACCATATTTGTATTAGATTACTACCACTTAGAGAGAGAAAAAAAAGGACCGATTTCATTTCATTCTGTATTAATTCATAGAATTTTTCACACCATTTTGATGATTGGTGGGAAAAAATAAAATGAAATTACTAGTATAAGGGATAATTAATATATTTTGCATAAGAAAATTGTTAGTATAATGATTTTTTTTTTTTTTTGGCCCAGCAGCTAGGCATCAGGAGCATTAAGTGTTACTCTTGTCTGTATGTTTGTTCGTCTGTCTGTCTGTCCTGCCTTTGGTTTATGCTCAATAACTTAACTTCACCTTAATTAAGCAAAACATTCGAAATTTATACACAAGGTTAGTGGCCATAAAAGGAAGGCCAAATTTGATTTCTAAATTTTTCCTTTCTAGAGTTATGCCCCTGTTTAATCTAACAGGAAGCAGAGGTATTCATGCCCTATGGACACATTCTTCCATTTTTTGTAATAATTTAGTGACTTTTGATTGGCAGAAAAGAAAACAAAAACATCTAAGCCTAGAATTAGGTTCAGACAATGTAGTATAAACTCCTTTCACTCATCAGTTTCTTGGCCAAGTTAATGTTTAAAGGAGCTTTTAAATTTTGTTATATTGACTCAAAAAAGTTACAATTGATATTACAAGATACTGTGGAACCTGTCTAATCCGACACACCATTAGGACCAGGGAAATGTGTCGGATTGTACAGGATGTCGGAATACACAGGTTTTATTTATGTTAACAGAACTACTTTGAGACCATAATTTTTTGTGGGATGTCACAGGATGTCGGAAAACTGAGGTGTCAGATTGTACAGGTTCTACTGTATACATATACATCAAGATTTAGATATTATGCTTTTCATTGCATTTTTTTTCAAAGAGGATAATATAAAAATATATATCATTAACCAATATAGCTATATTAGCCTTACTCAGGTTTCTCCTACTGGCTACAATTCTTTACAATGGATGTACATAGAACAAAGCCTTGATTTTAGTTATAATAGTGTCACTGTATATGCTCCTGTTTTGTTGTTTTTTGTTTTTTGTTATTTTTTTAGCTTTTTGTTATGAGAATTTTTATATGTATGTATTTAATTTGAAACCTTTGGATATTTATTTAATCTGTTCAACTTGACATGGTTAGATTATGAAAACAAATTTCAGGCATAAAGCCAAAATATTAATCAAAATTGTATATCAATATGCTTATTAGCAACAATTGGCTTATTTTTATGGTCTTAATTCTTGCTTAAATTGCCCTCCAAAGGAACTGATGTTGGATTCATTCTTCATTAATTCTGTACCTTCCATAAGTTCCATAATTTCCAGAACCCCTCCCCCCCTTTACTTCCATGTAGCCTGAAGAGAACATAACATCATTAGGTCATTGTATCAGGATATTACTTACAGTCAGACTTTTGACTTATTATTAGTGCCGAAATATTTTTTTTGGCAAAATGTAATTTGTTCTAAAATCAGGATTACTATAAATGTAATAAATTATTTTTTCTATTAGCTTAATCAGGTTTAAAAGTCTTCAGTAGAATGTATATAAAGTTATTATAAAAGTATATCAATGAAAGACATATCAGTCAGACGGTCCTCAATTTATATGTCAAGGACAAATCATTGTTTGTTTTTACTTGTAAATCTTGAAGTCAGGACTGAGGAGTATGGTTACTTTTTATTGATATCTATAAATACATGGTACAAATGTGAATTCAGCACTGAAAAAAGACAAATATGAAGATACCAATGTGGTAAGTAGAAGTTGTGAATCAAAGAAGAACAGACAATACAATGGTCAAAGGAAGAGTTAGGATTATGTTGTTTAATGCCACTTTCAACAATATTTCAGTTATATCATGGCTGTCAGTTGTATTGGTGTACCCATGGAAAACCACCGACCTGTAGCAAGTCACTGACAAACTTTAACACTTAATGTTTTATCAAGTATACTTCGTCATAAACGGAATTCAAACTCACAACTGCAGTGGTGATAGGCACTGATTGCATAGGTAGTTGTAAATCCAACTACCATATGATGATGACCAGGACGACCCTCTGGTCAAAAGATAAAGTACAAAAGGATAAGTAATGATCTTCAAAGCACTACACAGAAAACTGAAGATTGAGCAACACAAACCTCCACAAAAAAACCAGGGGTGAACGCTTTTGTTGAGAATGTCAACAAAAAAAGAGTAGCACAGAGTTTTACTATTTTTTTCTAGGGCAAGTAATTATCTTTACAAAGTGTACCAGTACAGTATATTCCAGAAATAGAATGACAGTGCTTTCTTATTGTATATTCTCCAAGATGCTTGGTATACACATGAATTAGACTCATAGAGCAAAGAGATTACTCCAGGTTTATTAATTAAGGTAAGATAAATGAGACTTCATGTAACAACCAGATCTAGAGATAAGGTGTCATATTCCAAAGTGTTTTTGACTAAGATATGTTTCAGAATGATCTTAAGACACATCTTAGTTCTAAGTCTGGACATCGAACCTGATTCAATTAGTGCATGTCATAAGATTGTTCCTATATGTTAGGATAACAAGAATGATGACATATGACTCATGATAATGTCATAAGATTGTTCCTATATGTTAGGATAACAAGAATGATGACATATGATTCATGATATTGCTTTGTTATTGTTAATAGATGGATATGACCATTGTTTTTATCAAGTTAGAATAAAGATTACTTATAATATACAGAGAAAGAGACTTGTCCATTTCTTCCTCAATATCTCCTCAACAGTTATATAGTATTAACGACATTCACTCTTGCACAAGGAGCCATTATGTCGTGATCATATAGTATGTGGATTTACAACTTCATGGTCAAGTGTACTCTATACAACATTATGTGATGAAGTTTGTCAGTGACTTGTGGCAGGTCTGTGGGTTTTTCTCTACTCTTGCACAGATGGTTTCCCAAATAAAACATATCCAATAAAATTGTAAAATTTGTTATCTTGAAAAGTAAGTTTAAACAGCGATGGTTAACAAATGATGCCAATGCCATGTTGTTTTAGCTTTGCTTTGAGAGTTCAATGTTCTTCTGTACTTTTCAAGTCAGAGTTGAATGAGAAAAAGGTCTATCAAGTGATCTACAAAGTGTTTTTAATGTCAGTAAGTGACAATGATGTTCAATATGTTTTATTGTTATAATTGTATATTTTATAAATGTCTCTGGGGGAAAGAAGGCATATAACTTTTACCTTTAAAACTTTAATATTTTGTAGACAATTATAAATAGATAGAACAACATAGTAACTTATATAATTCTACTTTATTTGCTTCACAGGAGCAGTTTTTATGAGAATTTATTTAAATTGTGATTTTTGACATTCAATTTAGTTAGTGTTTATTTTTCCCACTGGGTAAAGTTATAAAAGGTTAAAATCGTGATGGTTGTGGGAGTTTATGTGCTTTATACCATCAGTGTACAATAATGTTTATTATTTTGATCAAAATTAGTCCCCATCAAGGTTCATCACGACACCCTTGATTAAATCTAAATGGATATGACCAATGATATTTATTATGTTGACGAGGATGTGCAGTCAGTTGGAAAAATATGTACTAAGATTGACCTCTATAGAATATTACAGTCAAAACCTGTCCATGGTGTCACCTCTGTTAAGCTGTCACCTGTTTTAAAATGTCACCTTTTTCTTGTCCTTTCCAAGAACATTTTGAATTTAACCTCTTTTAAGAGGTCACTTGTCTTATAAGGCCACATTTTTTTTGTCTCAAAAGTGACATCTTAATAAAGGTCTGACTGTAAACATAATTTCTAATTGAATATAAATATTTATAAAGGTGTATTATATAATCATTTGTGATCAAATAAATAAAATGCTTTATCAACATCTAAAATAGTTTTAACATTTCTTCCATTTCAACAATTTTTTTTGTTTACATTTCCAATTGGTTAATTTCTATGGTTTAAACTTTTTTTTTTATTATATTCTTTGACAGAATCAGAATCAGAATCAGAATTAGAATTTTTATTGGTCTAAAATCCACATACAAAGGATTGATACCAAAACAACACATTAAATACAAAACAAAACAAAGAAACTATTAACTACAATCAAACTACATATATATATATACATGTTTGAAACACATGATTCTCTAATGACATTTAGTATGAGGAGGTGGTACATTTTAAATATAATTTAAATATCAATCAAAGTATAACATATAATAGTGATCTATATTTTCATGAAACCATCACATTGTGCAATGAATTGCCAACATTTTAAACAATACCCAGAATATCTTTTACAGAAATCTGAAAACAAAAACAAAAATTATTTGACATGAAACCTTGACCAAAATAAATGTCATACCAAATGAATTCCTTTTCACCTACAGGAATCAGATTCTATTTTTTATTCTCCACAGTTTTTAAAAATTCAATATTTTAAATGTCATTACTTTCATGTATATTTTATATAACAATTCATTACAAATTTTATTCTTGAATGACAGCATTTCATTCGAATTATTTTAATGACCTAATTAAAAAGGACTTTTAAATATAAAATATATAAATATGTTTATTTACAAAATGTGCATGTTTAGTGACATAAGTTTAGATAATAGTATGAGATATATTTAGTTGTTTATATGAATGAATGAAATACAATAGTCCTGCATTATAAGACCACTGCAATGAAAATGCGGCCTGTTAAGAGGGGTGACCTCTTTTGAGGCAGATAATTTTACTGTCTCAGTGTATTTTAGTTCTGGCCTGATACGAGGGATGACCTTTAGTGAGAGGGACTTATAAGATGGTGACTACTGTAAATATGAAATCTGGCCTGATACGAGGGATGACCTTTAGTGAGAGGGACTTATAAGATGGTGACTACTGTAAATATGATAAGCAGGCAATATAAAAGGTCCTGTTGTACCCATTATTTTTTTTTCTTCCATTTTGATAGTAACTTAATCCTCAGCTTATTTATCTGATTTGGTTCCTGCTAGTTTTGGACAAGATCGTCAGTATACAACTCAAAATGCAAATTACCTACAGATTGTACTTTCTATCATAATAATTTTGTTACTTTCAACTGTGAGGCTTTGGAATGAACTTCCAGAATATATCAAAATCTATGATACCAACATTAAAACATTTTTGACCAAAACAAATGGCCATCTCTTACTACTATTTATACGTGCTGTAGAATTGGTCAAATATAACAAACTAGAATTATTCGATGTCGCAAGTGATAAAGTTTACCAGTTGCTTGCCCGTGGTTCTCTCTGGGTACTCTGGCTTCTTCCACCACAAAAACTGGTCGCCATAATATAGCTGAAATATTGTTGAAAGTGGCATTTAACACCAAAAATCAAATCAAATCATCAGCAAACCAGAATTTGAACTGAAAGTAGTGCTCTTAAAGATCATTTCTTTTAAAAAATGTAGAATCCATGTAAACAAACAGAGAGTTGTGAACATATTTTACTTATATGTCCACTTTATAATAGACTATGAACTGATTTTTTTTCTACCAATTTACCATGTCACCCTAATACTAGAAACCTATTTTATGGCAGCCTGTCTGATCTTGAAAATACAGCAATTTTTATTAATGGGTATTGTGGAAATAAATTTTATCATTAAATCTAAAAAGTCCAATATATAATATATATATGAATAAAATTTACATCTTATTCTAACTTTAATTGATAGAATCAAATAATTTATTTGATATATTTTATATAAAGGTATTTTGTTTGAATTGTCAGCCATTAGTAAATGACTCTATTTGATTGGTGAATATTATTTCTTGATTTTATTCATGTTACTGTTATCTGTTTTAATATTGTTTTTTTTAGGTGAGGAAATTATGCAAGTTCTGTATACTTCATTTTTTATCCCATTTTGTATTTTATAGTTATTTTATGCATATATATGATTTATGAAATAAAGTAATTTTTGCACTAATCCTCAAATACAGCTGTCGATAAATTAATACCATCTCTCCTCTGAAACCACAGTGGACCAATTTTGACCAAACTTTACATAAGTTATAGTTAGGGTATGCACTTTCAAAACTATATCCTATGATCCAGCCAGCCATCCAACATGGCTGATGTTACTATAAATAGAACAATACGGGGTAAAACACTTCAAGTATCCATATCTTTATTTTTACAATTGAACTACATTTGTATGTGAAACTTAAGCTATAAGTACATGATAAGCATTGTTCTAACATAGTTTCTGAGGTTTTTCTGTGAATTTTATTGTTTTGATGTTTTTTGTTGAATATGCAATTTATGCTGATTTTAACAAAAACATATCATTTAAATATTTTCAGCACTGGGCCAATTTAAACCAAACCTCACTGGTATGGTGCTCTGGTGGTGGGTGGTCCCATTTCTAAACTATGATTCACCCTCTATCAATGATGGCCACTGTTGCTAAAAATGGAAATTTCCTTAAATAGCCAGAACGTTATGTTTTAAGAAAGAAGTTTTAACTGTATGTACACGATGAATACTTCTTCAGCATGTAGTCCATTTTACTTTTCTGTGATACTTTTGCAGATTTTTGCAGAATATGCAAATTAGGCTGATTTTGATAAAAACTCATTTTAAAATCTTCTTTGAAAACAGTGGGCCAATTGGAACCAATTTTACATGAATATTCCTTAGATGATTATCTACTAGTAGGAAAAATCAAAGATGGCCACCACCACAAAACTTAGTTTAACATACATGTAGGAGCATATGGGAAATATAAAAAAAACACCTTCTCAGAAATCATTTGACATATTAAAGCAAAATCATGCATAAAAGATACCAGGTTAAGACCTCTACCATGCTTGAAATTTTGGTGACAATCTGAAATCCAAGATAACTGTATGCCACCACAGAAAAAGTTTTTTTTATCAGAATCTATTTGCATATTTAAACCAATTCATCTACAAATTTAGATGTGCTTTAGAATCTTTGAAGTTGATCTGAAATCTAAGATGACTGCCACCCACTGATGAAGAGTAACATATTTTTTTTGTTCATGCCTATATAAATCAATGACCAATACAACAGGCTTATGAGAGCCTCTGGTTTCTTATCTATCTTTCAATGAATCTTTTGAATACTTCCATTATTATGGACAACTACCTAACATACTTCAGAGCAAAAACTAGAGCAACTAAGACAAATAAAACAGTAGATTTATTTAGTTTTATTGATAGAACCCAGAAAAAGTACACTTAAATTTCTGTAAATATGTACTGGGAGTAAAAAAGTCCTCTTCCAACATCGGTTCAAGAACCGAGCTGGGACGACTGCCTCTAGAAAATAGAATGATTATGCAATCACTTATATATTTTTCCCGTCTCCACACTGAAGAAATTAACCCTTTACTTAGAGAAGCTTTTGAGTTGACTAAACTTCTTGATCAGAAGGGAGTATACTCATGGTCAACTTACATTAAGGATATTTTAAGAAACCTCAATTTAGAGTTGGAACTTTTTAGTAGCCATACGGATAAAGAATTTAAAAGTTTAAAACTTAAAATAAAAAATGAAGTAATTGACAAATATAAATCCATGTATAGAAACAAATTAAATAGCTTTGATGAAACTAGTAAGCTCTGTCTATGCAAAAATATAAAAGAATCAACAGAACCTGCATTTTACTTGAATTATGATAACTTTACAATCAGAAGATTATTTGCCAAAATGTGCATCAGTGACCACAATTTAGAAATAGAAAAGGGTCGATATTTTAAAATTCCTTGTTACCAGAAAACAATAAAGTTTCTTATTTACTGAATCCTAAAATAATAGAGCATGTTAGCATTATTGGCTTTTTTATAAAACGGTCATTAGAACTGAGGGCAGAAGTCTCCTAATATGACATGTTACTTTTAATTCAGATATTGTCATTGTAATGTATCACGTTTATTTGTTATTTGTTTTTGTTTTCTAATATGTCACAAACATGTCTTATGTTTAAAGGCAATAAAGAATTTGAATTATTTTTTCATTTCTCGACTTTATGCTATAGATTTTATTACGATAAAGCTACTAATATTTATCATGTAATACTGTTTACGTTTCAGATATTTTAATAACAAATTTATTTGATATCATTTGATCATGCTTAAAGTAATTTTTCAGGTAGAAATCTAAATAAGCCATTTATATTAACTTCAATTGACAGTCAATATAATACTAATAATAACATTGTGTCTTTATGAAGTAATCACGAAACAAGGTAAAATCTACGTCACACAGGTACAATGCCTACCTTTAATATATACATAGTACGTCATTCACGATAGACAGGTGTTTTTATTTTTACCCGATTATACTAAGATAAAGTTAAAAATTGTTGTAAGCTTCGTGTCTGACGTATTTGTTAATATAATGGGGTATTAAAGTGTGTCCTGGGAAGTTTAAATGTTTATTCTTAATTATGTCTATAAAAAGAATTTCTATTGTTATCACACAATATAGAATAAGAAAACATTTCTTTACATCAAGATTTCAAACAGTACATTTCTTTATTAATATTATATAGAAAGAATATTAGCTTAGGATCAAATTTATGATTTGTTTACCAGTTTTATTATGATGTTAGAATGACCTCCTTACTGGATACCAAGTTTAAAGTTCAAGGTAGTCTTTAGAAATATATGAAATAAATGTAATCAAATGTCAGTTTTTTATTTTTCATATATTCCTGAAAAACAGTTGATGGAATTTCTTTAAAAAAAAACAAAAAACTATTAGATTAAAGTCTTGACAATTATTGACAGATAGCATTAAAAAAAATCTTATTTGTAAAGGTTATAATATTTTTACATCAATACTATAATCTTTATGACAGGTATATTCATATGGTTCCTGGTCAAAGGTAGATAATTTGATTAGAGAAGTAGTACCCACTAAGCCTATCAGTTAACTCTATTTTCTAGTATTATAGACTGTTGTTACCTGTATAAATACAATTCTACCATTATCATGACATTATTACTCCATATTAAAAATTCCTGACAACCATACTTTTCTTGAACAAGAAGAACAATAGCGGTGACATGAAACATTTGAATTTCTTAATATTGCAATTCTAACTTTTGTAAGTATTCTGAAAGACTTGTAAACCTTTTATTATCCTAGTAACCATACCTCTCTAGAACAATAGTTGTGACATTGAACAATTGCATTTCAAAATATTTGAATTTCAGATTTCACATAGAATACTCTCATACCTATTTTTTTTAAAGTACCTAGCAACCATACATTTCTGAAACCAGAAGAACAATAGAGGTGACATGGAACAATTGAATTTCAAAATATTTAAATTCCAACTTTAATAAAAAATCTTCCTAATAAGCCTAATAACAAAATTACCGAACACCGAGCAATCTTTTAAAGGGAAAGGCAAAACTCATAAGTCAACAAACAGACAAAATCAGTCAACAACCGGAAAACTGGGAAAATTGCAATGGCCCTGACTTGGTACAGGCATTTCCAAAGAAATGGTGGGTTGAATCAGAATCAGATTAAAAGACTCTTGAACCTTTTGTAGTAATAACAGATCGATTCATTGCACATTCATGAACTAGATGATTCTCTTATTATCATTGATTTCTGGGTCAAAACGAAGGGGAGGCATATGTTTTAAACGTACCTCTAGTTTCATTTGAATCTATATCATCTATGTTTTTTATTTCCTGCTCAATGAATGGTCTAACAAATCATGTTCAACAGCCAGACAATCCTGTAAGGAAACCTTGTTTGCTGTCTTATAACAGCCAATGAATAGTCTAACAAATCATGTTCAACAGCCAGACAATCCTGTAAAGAAACCTTGTTTGCTGTCTTATAACAGCCAATGAATAGTCTAACAAATCATGTTCAACAGCCAGACAATCCTGTAA
>MJUT01041800.1:57357-72239 GCA_002080005.1 Gigantidas platifrons
CTGATTGAATACTGATAGACATGTCGTTAACATAACACAGGAAAAGCAAAGGGCCTAAAATGCTTCCCTGAGGAACTCCACAAGTAATATTAAGGAGTTCAGATTCTGTCCCATTTACATTTACAAGTTGTTTTCTGCCAGTTAAATACGATTCAAACCATTTGACTTCTTGTACTCCCATAGATCTTAATTTGTGGCATAATATTCAAATCATTTTCAACAGCCAGGCAATCCTGTAAGGAAACCTTGTTTGCTGTCTTATAACAGCCAATGAATAGTCTAACAAATCATGTTCAACAGCCAGACAATCCTGTAAGAAAGCCTTGTTTGCTGTCTTATAACAGCTAAACAATTTAAGATTTCCTATGCAAAATGTACCTTATATATATAAAAAAAAAGTTATTATGAAAATATCTCACCATCAAACAAAATAAACTTGGTTTGTTTTTAACCAATAAAACTAACTGTCATATGATATATAGTGAAATCTGTCTAAACCAAACCCTGAGTAAAACAAAAGCCTGTCTAAACCAGACAGACTTTACAGTCCCATCTACTGAATGTCTATGTAATTTGAACTTGTGTAAACTAAATACCTGTTTAAACTGAGCAATTTGGCAGTCCTAAAGGGGTTCAGTTTAGACAGGTTTTACTGTATAATTGAAATATTGTTGAAAGTGGTATTTTATACCCATTATCATAATAATTAAAACTCTTTTTTATTATTAAAAACTGACATCAAACAGAACTAAAATAATATATGCACAATATACCTGTACATTGTCGGAAAATAAAAATAAATATTCGTACTAGCTTTAGAAGAGGTAGAAAAGTGGGCCTTTTCTGTCCTGGTTCGCAGGCAGTGCATATGAATTATAAATTTTCCGACAATGTATGCTTTACTGTGTTTATTCTGCAATGTCAAAACTCCCAAAACAACTGCCAAATTATCTAAAAAGAGCAGAAGTAAATGTGGTTTTAATCGTTTTTTGTGGTGTCCTCTTTGAAGTCTATGCATATACTGTTACCATTTCTTACTGTCCCTCAACATGAATCAGGTACCAGGACAACTATATCTTGGTCAGTGACTGTATATAGCAAAGATATCCAGTCAATGCAGTTTGACTGCTCAAATAGTACCAGTACAGGATAATATATACTGGCATACTTCTTTTTTATGAGGTCAGCAGTCTGCTGAAGTGTATTTTGTTGCTATGTGTTGATGTAGGTCTATAGACATCACACAGAAACAGGTTGTATATATGTAGAGTCACAGTGTTACAAATACATATTATATTACATACATTGCATGTTTAACAAATAGACCAGCTGTTTCTAATTTATTCACATTTCATGACATAACAATTAACTATTTTTGACAATTTATTGTGGAGGAAACTGGAGTACCCTGAGAATACAACTGACCTTGAGTTTGTTACTTACAAATGTTATCACACAGAGATGTATTGAATACACCTTGTCATCCATGGGCAGGAATCAGACTCACAACTTCAGTGGTGCTATAGGTACTGATTGTATGACTTTAGATGTAAATAATATTTTTTTCTTCCCTTTGATATAATTTTTACATGATATCCCCTAAATGTTACATATTTTTAGCTTGAAATTGGCTATTCAGAGTCATACTCAGATCAGATGTTGGTTTGTTGAAGGGCAGGAAATATGGGCAGATGGGTTCAACTTTTTTTTGACATTGTCTCAAGGTTTAGTTCCCTGATTGATTTGAGATTTTAAAAAAGTTTCAGATGTCTAAAATATAGGTCAAGTTTGAATTTTAGATAGCTAACATTTTTTGTCTTTTCCCAGTTATGCCCCTTTATTATGACCTTTAGTATTGGTTTCCATGCATTACCACAAGTTCTATATATTAGATTTACTTGAAATTTTAAAACTAGCTGCAGATGTTTTTAATACAGACAAGAAAATAGATTTTGAGATATCCAATATTTGCTGTTTCCAAGCTAATATGCACCTTAATTATACCAAAAAAAAATGTTGTACTTTTGTGGGTTTCTTAGCATATGCTTGGATTTACTTCAAATTTTCAAACAAGTTGTAGATGGAGGAAATTCAGATTAATTTGTACACTGACACAATAAAGGGAGATAATTCTTTCATGTAAAAAGATAATTCTTTCATTAGAATTATCTCCCTTGATTGTGCCAGTGTACAGATTCAAAATTTATAAATTGATTTCATGTAAGTTTAAGTCACTTAGTTGGAATCAATTTAGTTCTCTGAACTCTCTATCTATTGTACTTTTGCTTCATTGAATCAGACTAAATTGAAATTCAGAAAGAGTTTTGTTTAGTTAGATTGGTATCTATAGTTCTGACGTAGTTATAAACTTTTCACATTTTAATCTTCTTCCGAGCCATCACTCCTCCAGCTTATACAGTCTTTTGTGTCTATATTCTCTCCAATACATAATCAATGTTAAACAGACAGTAGAGAAGTCTATTAAGACAGGTAATAGATTGATTACTATAGCTCATTAACTGCTTCATATCAAATAATCTATTGGAGAAAAAATTCCTGTTTAAGTCGTCTTATCAGAATTGTCTTAATTGTTTTCTGATTTATCAAACTTTGTCAGGATGAAATTGATCTAGAGGTATCAATCAATACAAGGAATTAAATTAACAGGATTTTACCGCACCGACCAGTTGACATTTTACTTTCGTAACTTAAATTTCATCCAATAGCAAAAGAGATTTTTAAGTACATTTGTTTAGAAGAAAACATGAATGAACAATATTTTTACGACTTTTTAATGTATTAGCTCAATTTTTCTACCATTAAAATAGTGATTATTGTGATCTGAAACAAGAAAATGACGGCATAAAAAAGGTTAATTATTATATTTACTGTAAATTGTTATATAATAGTAGGATATGTTCTCTTTTTATTGTACTTTGGGGAATATTTTTGTAGTTTGATGTTTATTGCATCTTTCAAAGATGAAGGTTATATGTTACGAAATAACGATCGGGAAAAACATCCTATTTAATTTTGTTTTTGTAGAACCATAAAGAACTGATATGTTTTCTTGTTTAGTGCCTTTACTCTGATATCATATTCAGTATTATATAATATCATAATGAAATCTGTCAAGGCATAAACATTTTATGGACATAAACTTTGTATGAATATTTTTATGGACAATATAAAATCATTTGTTTTCCAGACTGTAAGACATGTCTTTTAGGGTTAGTGAGCTCAAGAAAATATGTAAAATTACTTGTTCACCTTGCTGAACCCACGTCAGTTTTAGCCATCCTTCTTTTCTCCAACATTTTAATTTTCTCCTCAGTAATAACTGACGACTTATTGAAAGGATATTTGAACATAAACATTTCCTCCTTTTATTGTACTTATTGACTGTCTCTATGGTAGAATGGTCAGTGTGCTCTCCTCGAGTGTGGTAGATCGTGGGGACAACCCCTGATTTAGTCAGACCAATGCTGATTAGTAAAAGTACCAAACAGACATCATCATAATTTCATTAAAAGTTCTTGTTTTTGTTCTTGCCATTTTATAGCAGAAAAATTTATGAATAGAATACCAGATGTTTACTCATTAAACCACAGTTTCAACAAAAGAAACCTGGTATTTCACAAAAGGGTAAAATGGAGTCGAAAGGGGTCATTACAACCATTGGAATTCCTGAACATAATACTTCAAATACCGGTAGTGCCAAATTAGCAACATTTTAGCCAGGTATTTCAATTTACAAGCACCAATCCCAAGTTGAAGCAGAGGCCTTCCTGGCCATGATCTAATGGTAGTTGGATTTACAACTACCTTTGCAATCAGTGCTATCACCACTGACATTGTAAGTTTGAATCCCGTTCATGGTTAGATGTACTCGATACAACATTATGTGATCAAGTTTGTCAGTTTGTCAATTTTCTCTGGGTACTCTGGTTTTTCTCTACCAATAAAACTCACCTCCACGATATAGCTGAAATATTGTTGAAAGTGGCATTAAACACCATAACCTTAACCCAAACAAGACAAAAATAGAGATTATTTGACATTTTAAGTAGTGTTATATATTACATATCTTCATATATAGGTATTTAGTTCCTCTATATTACTCTGGGGAATTTTTTTGAAATGGAAAAATTCATATTTTGGAGGTAATTTGTAAACTATGCTACATATCTCTTTGGAAAAGGAATATTGTTCTCAGTTCCCACATTAGTTAAAAAAAGAAAAAAGATTCAAATCTGACAGTGTCCAGTTGATGTGATATTTGGACCATTTCTGTTCCTTATCTTTTCATAATTTTAAACATGCACCTATTTAACTCCAAAAGGCTCTTATTTCAGTCATTCCATGTAGCATTATTAAAAGATTCCTATTTTGTAAGGGAACTGTACTTAGTAGGGATACTATTGATCCAATGCATGCTAACATACTATTAAGTTTTTATTGTCCAGCTATATATATATATATATACCAGATAACATCATATTATTTAATTAAAGAGATTCACTCCTTGCAAAAATATTTATAGCTCATTTTATACATATTTCATTCATAAATGATTTTTGTTGTGATTTACGTAGAATCAATGAATCTTCATATTTATGTTGATTTTTTATGCTATATGTAGTTGTTTTATGGATTAGAAGGAGCAGTCATGATAATGATCGTATGGTAGTTGGATTTACAACTACCTGTGCAATCAGTGACTATCATCACTTACGTTATTAGTTCAGTCCCGCTTAGGCAAGGTGTACTGTATACAACATTAATTCATTATGTGATAAAGTTTGTCAGTGACTAGCGGCATGTCGGTGGTCATCTCCATGTACTCTGGTTTCCTCCACCAATAAAACTGACCTCCATGATATCACTGAAATATTTTTGAAAGTGGCATTAAACCCCTTAACCCTATTAATTAGGTGTGATAAACCAGATCCATACATCACAGGGGACCAGTATTTATCATCCTAATACAAAGTAGGAATCAAGACATAATTTTTAGTATTGGAAATGATATGGTTAGCTGCCCTTGACATTAAAAAAACTTAAATCAACTGGTAATAATGCAGCCCTTTTTGCCTAGAAAATAATGTGTGGTCTGTGTGAATTAAAAATAATGGGCAGCCTTGGTGTATTTGAGTTAATGACCAACCTGTGTTAATTAGAAAATAATAACCAACCTGTGTTAACTAGAAAATAATAACCAACCTGTGTTAATTAGAAAATAATAACCAACCTGTGTTAATTAGAAAATAATAACCAACCCATGTTAATTAGAAAATAATAGCCAACCTGTGTTAATTAGAAAATAATTACCAACCCGTGTTAATTAGAAAATAATAACCAACCGGTGTTAATTAGAAAATAATAACCAACCTGTGTTAATTAGAAAATAATAACCAACCCGTGTTAATTAGAAAATAATAACCAACCTGTGTTAATTAGAAAATAATAACCAACCTGTGTTAATTAGAAAATAATAACCAACCTGTGTTAATTAGAAAATACTGACCAACCTGTGTTAATTAGAAAATAATAACCAACCTGTGTTAATTAGAAAATAATAACCAACCTGTGTTAATTAGAAAATAAAAACCAACCAGTGTTGATTAAAAAATAATAACCAACCTGTGTTAATTAGAAAATAATATCTAACCTGTGTTAATTAGAAAATAATAACCAACCTGTGTTAATTAGAAAATAATAACCAACCCATGATATTTAGAAAATACTGACCAACCTGTGTTAATTAGAAAATAATAACCAACCTGTGTTAATTAGAAAATAATAACTAACCTGTGTTAATTAGAAAATAAAAACCAACCCATGATATTTAGAAAATACTGACCAACCTGTGTTAATTAGAAAATAATAACCAACCTGTGTTAATTAGAAAATAATAATCAACCTGTGTTAATTAGAAAATAATAACCAACCTGTGTAATTATAAATAATAACCAACCTGTGTTAATTAGAAAATAATAACCAACCTGTGTTAATCAGAAAATATCGACCAACAATTAATGCTGAATTAAAAATGACCTATAAATGTTAATTAGAAAATAATAACCAACCTGTGTTAGTTAGAAAATACTGACCAACTGAGTGAATTAGGATAAGGCACGTACTTGAAGTGGTTTATTAATCAGAGAAAACTAGAGTCCATAAATGCCTGTTGTAAGTCTGGAAATTGTTTGTTCCTAGATATACATGTAACTTTAAATACTATGTGGGTCTGCCAGTACCATAGTCCTGGGTCACCTCTTATAAGGCCACTCCAACCAAAACTCACCACTCTTATCTGGCTAGATTTCAAATGCACTAAGACAGTAAAAATAAAAATAAACTGTCTCTCTCATGAGAAGCCACCACTTTTATAATGCCACTTTTTGATTTCATGATGGTCTTATAAGAAGGAGACTACTGTGCTATAAAGCTGAACTTACTGCTTGTTTTACCACGACCTCCCCTCCCCCTTTTTTTCTACTACCATGCTAACAATTAATACTTGGACAGTTTTGTAGTAGATAAAACTTTATAAGTTTACATGTTATTTCCTGTTAGTGTGGTTATACTCTACTGACTCAGCTACAAATAAAACTTAACCACAACGAGATTTCCTACATAAGGAACTGAGTATTTATATATGATCAAATTTTTACCACAAAACACAACAAATTTTAGCTGAATAATGAATTATTTATAGGTCATCTTAATATTTTTCCTTTCTTTGTTGTCTCATTTTTCCTGTTAATATCAGTAACCTTGACCCAGACTTACATGTGGCTCACATCTATAGATACATCTGCACTGAATAGTCAATAATAAACATACAACAGTGTAAATTTAAAGAAATCTGTTTATCTTATCAATTTTAATTTTCGAAATAAATTCTGGATCAATGTTACAACCGTGGTCAAGGATGGTCAATATAATGATATTTGTTGGTTTTTTTTGTTTTTTTTTACTCCCTCATAAAGTCTTAGTTTTCTCAAAATTTGAAATAACACCTGAAGTCAAATCGTAAATTTGTAAAACTATAAACATATTTTTAGTAGAAGTTACTTTTCAGTTGCAGAGTCAGTTGGAATCTCACTTTCCATGCCAGTTCTGTTTGGATGGTGTAATGGAGGACAACCTTGTCTAACTGATCTTGAAACTGAGAAATACCAGTAGCTGGAAATACATCTATGAGTTCTTGTCCATTTTCAGGTATCTTTATCATGCATATTAATCCATTTCCAAATTTTGCCAAAATGTTGCATTTTTTAATCAAACAAGCTTGTATTTGTTCACATTAAATTCTGTTAAAAACTAGCTGTTAGTCTAGAACAAATATTATGCAGGACATTTCTTTTTTATGTTTTTTTTTTTAATTTAAACTTATGATATTACATTTCCTCTGGTTTGATCAATCAAACATATACCAGGGTATATACAGCTACCGGTATTTTCAAAATTAAAGTTTGAACTCTCTCTTTATTCTGGTTATACATTACTTTCTTTTCCTTGAATTAATATTTCTTTGAAATATGAATTTCTATCCAAGTTAAATGTCTGTGTTTCTTGTTAATTATTGGATGATATTTATAGGTTTTATACAAATCTGGACCAATAAATGCTTTCAAACACACAAGATTGTCATTAGACTTTTAAGGATATGGTTTTCATGGAATGCCACTATAAAATAAATTGGTATTATACACTGTAAGATCAGCACTTTCAGTGCTATGTTTCTACATATGTTTGGTCTGTGTCATATTATATAAACTTGACTTCCCTGGATTTTTATAATTATACCCCCACAACGAAGTTGTGGGGGGTATACTGGTTTCACTCTGTGCGTCCATCCGTCTGTAGACAAATCTTATGTCGTACGATTGCTTGAGTTGTGTTTCTTAGAATCTTTTAAAATTTTATCAGCTGTTTACTGGTGAAGAGAGGAGGATCCCTTTCACTTTTGCCATTCCAGAGTTATTGGACTTCATATGACGGAAATAGGATTTTTACCCTATGTCGTATGATAACTTGAGGAGTGTTTCACAGAATATTTTGAAATTTTATCAGCAGCTTACCTGTGAAGAGAGGAGGATAATCATTGGCTGTGTAATAGAGGAGGGTCCCTTTCATTTTTGGTCAGAACAATCAGTAATGTTTTGGTTATGGAAATAGGTTGGACAAATGTGTAAGGGGTGCATTTTATGTTGTATGTTGTATTGACCATGAGTAGTGATGATTTTATCAAATACCACATCATCAATGCTTCAAGGGCCCAGGTGGCTCAGTGAGTTAGGTAGTTGGATTACATAACAACTCATACAAGCCTATCACCAATACGGCATGGGTTCGCGACCTGCTTTGTAAATTACCAAATATGGTGTACTCGACTCACAGCAGCAAGTGATAAAGTTTACCAGTTACTTGCCCATGGTCAGTGGTTCTCTCTGGGTACTCCGGCTTCTTCCACCACTAAAACTAGTCGCCATGATATAGCTGAAATATTGCTGAAAGTGGCATTAAATATAAAAAAATAAATCAAAATCAAATCAAATCAATGCTTCATTAATCTAACCTTTAAAGCTTTTGTTACCTAATTAAAGTCAATTAAACAATTATATTTGGATTGATCAATTCATCTGTCAAAAGAAGATGACCATTAGTTAGGGTTATGGTTTTGTCTTTTTTGTTTGGCCATTGTGTTGTCTGTCCTCCTTCAATTTACTGCTTACCCCTTTGGTATCTTCAAACTCTTCTTAATATCTAATTTAAATGTCGTGTTTATCATTGCAACATAGGTTTATGGTGTTTAACGCTACTTTCAACAATATTTCATTTATATCATGGCTGTTAGTTTTATTGATGGAGAAATACACCTGACCTTCCACAAGTCACCGACAAACTTTATCACATAATGTTGTATCGAGTATATCTCGTCTGAGCGGGATTCGATCTCACAACGTTAGTGGTGATAGGCATTGATTGCATAAGTAGTTGTCATTCCAACTACCATATGATCACGACAATGATGGGCCTCTTTTAGTAACTTAATTGCAACTCTGAATATATCTTTTTATGAAAAAAAAAGCAACTGTGAACATGAATGTTGGTGTATTTCTATTACTACATTTCTCTTTTAAAAGATCTGTTAGATATTTCCTATTAGAATTGCAATAATTCAGGGAACCCATCTCTTGGGACGAAATTTTTACGAAAACAATGCCTCCCATGTTAAAGTCAACAACACACTATGTCTTCCATGAAATATTTCTTAAATAAATTTATTCGATGCAAAATATGACATACCTTCCCTTCATCTGATTTCTAAGAAGTTTTGGAATAAACTCCTGGTTATGTGTTTGACAATAGCATGTGAACATATAGAGTGGCTTGCTACCTTATAGAATGTTGATAGTATGATGACAGTGAAACAGACCATTCCTTACCATGTGAGTAAGACATGATCAGGGTATACTGTTGTTGTTTCTGCTGTATTGACATCAGTAACAATTCTAGGGCACTTATTAGCAAGCTATGTATATGTCTTAAAAAGTATAGGGGAAAATCTCATTAAAAAAGTGATTGATTGATTGATTTAATTGTTTGTTTAGCACTACTGTTAGTATTTTGGAGCTAATATGATGACAACATGGTAAAGTGATGGAGGAATTCAGGATTCCTGGAGTAAAACCCTATCGTCGTGAAGTATCTATTTGCTGAATTTTAATCTGGTCAATCACATAGCATACCCGCCTCGAGTATGGTAGATCATGGGTTCAAGGCCCCTTCAGGTCCTACCCAAGACTAAAGTATTTGTTGTTTCTCTGCTAAGCACTCAGCATTAAGGAGAACGAGCAAAGGCTGGTTGGTTCAGATTCAGGAGAGAATTGTCTACCCATGGACAGTTGTTTCCCTGAGCTAGCACTATTGAAGTTCAACTCAGCATGTTGGTTTTGTACAAACTGGACATCATTGTCATCTCATTGAATCAACTTGTTCTCATCATGATATAGCTGAAATATCACTAATTTGGCATTAAATAACCATCACTCACTTATTTTGGTCAAATATAAGAAAATTTGATTTCTGGACTTCTTTGTGCTATTATTACAATTTTTCTTTATGATATACATTATATAGACCTATTATTTGAATTTATAGTTTTTATGTGCTGCTGTGAAAATAGACCTAGAATATTGATTGAAACACACTAAATTTAATTTTTTTATCCCCCCGCGATAGCGGTGAGGGGATATAGTAAAAGCGGCCGTCTGTCTGTCTGTCCATCCGTCACACTTTCTTGTTTACGCGATAACTTGAGTAAACATGGATAGATTTGAATAATTTTTTGCATGTGGCTTGTAATTATCATTATCTTGGATGGGTTCTAACATGGAAATATTTGAAGCAAGGGTTTTGGAGAAAAATGTTAGATTTTGGTTGAAAACTCACCAATTTTGAGAATTGTGTCTTGTTTACGCAATAACTTTAGTAAACATGGATAGATTTGAATAATATTTTGCAAGTAGCTTGTAATTATCATTATCTTGGATTGGTTCTAACATGGAAGTATTTGAAGCAAGTGTTTTGAGGGAAAATGTTAGTTTTTGGTTGAAAAATCACCAATTTTGAGAATTGTGTCTTGTTTATGTGATAAGTTTAGTAAACATGGATAGATTTAAATAATCTTTGCATGTGGCTTGTAAGTATGTTATTCATTAAAACTAAATATTATGCAAGTGTGGGGTGATACGTTGCACATTCATGTGCTAGGCAGTTCTTTTATTTTCATCTTATAGATTTTGATTGTGTTCTTTTTAAACAAAATAATGTTTATTCCATTTTCCACAAATGTCAAATATAATCAACCAATGATAATGTCTTACTGAGGTTTCTTTAGTATAATTAAAGAAGTAGGTATTATTAGTTTTAGTGTTAGATACCTTAGAACTTTTAATAATTTACAACATCATATGAGAGATATTTACAATCTATGATGTGTTAGAAACAAAAGAAATGCAGACATGTAATTTGTATTTATAAAAAGCAGTGTTTTACTGATATTTTTTGTGATATATATTTTATTTGATGAGAAGCAAATTAGTACAGCGTAATATTAACTGCATTT
The DNA here is from genome assembly GCA_002080005.1 of Gigantidas platifrons. Classification (NCBI taxonomy): domain Eukaryota; kingdom Metazoa; phylum Mollusca; class Bivalvia; order Mytilida; family Modiolidae; genus Gigantidas; species Gigantidas platifrons. The sequence goes on from MJUT01041800.1 coordinate 68,498, forward strand.
AAAATGTCAAACATTGTGCAATCTGAAGCCATAAGAGACGAACATGTGTACAATAGTAAAAAAAAAAAGGTTCGTTATGGTTTCCTTGGTGCAAATTAAACCTGAAGAAAGGGAGATAATTTAGATAAAATAATTGAAATCGAAGTGAATAAATAATTTATGAAAATTCAAAGAAAGTTGATGGAAATCTAGATGTAGATTGGAGCAGATACAAAAATATGAAAAGTTTAAAACTGCCTGACAACATTCATACAGATAGCAACAAAAAAAAAAAAAAAAAACTACACTTTATATTGACAATTACTCCTAACTCAAAAACTGTATATCCTGTAAAAGTCTCCAACCTATCTTTTTTTAAAGTACCTAGTGTCCATTTCCCATACTTTCTATGATTTTTCTTGTGTGGACTAACAAGATGGTCATAACCATAGGACAAAGACTAACATATCATATGACATGTAAGGAACAATGTTATTAAAAATGGGGGGGATTATGGTGTTTAATGCCACTTTCAACAATATTTCAGTTATATCATGGCAGTTTTTTCAAATGTATTTCTCTAACTCAACAGCATCTTCCCTGAAATGTTTCTTGGATGGTTCTCTAGAAACTGTGCATAAAACTATATATATATCTTACTGTTTCCCAGATATGAGAGATCTGAAAGGGCCATTTTTTTTGCAGATTTTGATGGAGTTTTCTATTTTCAATTCCTTATGAAATTTCTTCCTGCATTTTTCAAACAGATTGTAGATAGTTATAACTTTTACTGGACAATAATCATCTTCAATAATATTGGTTCAGGAAGAAGTCCTTGTACATGTGAGAGATACAAGCTATTGTGAGCCTCTGGTTTTTGACTTTTGTAAGCAATTGTTGATGAGCTATCGTTTACCTGTATATGTACCATGGTCATTCGACTTTCTTTTGTTAAAAGTGTGATGATATCTGCACATATCACATAGGAGGAGTCAAGGTATTTCATTGGTCAACCAATCAGAGCACAAATATCAACAGTTTTTCTTTTGAGAAGATTTTTGAAAATTCGGAATGAAATTCTCAAAAATCCTTACAAAAGATAAAATGGTAATATCTATGCTCTGATTGATTGAGAAATGCCTTGAACTTTCCTATGCGAAATGTCCCTTTGGTCTTTTCAGTACACAAAATTTTGAAAACATAAAGTTGTTTTTGTTAGTTCATTTTTGGGTCCGTTTCGTGTTTGCTTTGTTGTGTTTTGTTGTTTTTTGGGGTATTCCATAGAAAAGGTCATATTTATGGTCATTCACTTGGCTAAGACCTGAAAAAAATGATAGTGATTGAAATTTGCATAATAGGCAAAATGTGTGATATCTTTATTTAAAAAAAAAAAAAATCCACGTTCCACAGATTTGAAATGAAAGACCTCAATTTTGCACATATCCATAGGAGGAAAATATACACAGATATATCTGAATTTCCTTTCCCGACAGATGAAAACTATGAATTTCCCACAATTCAATAATTTAACTGAAAAAAAACAGATATATCCACATCGAAAAAAATATCTGTGAATTGAAATTATTTCAGAACATGTCGTCAATATCAGGGTCCCAATGGGCATCCACATTAAAAAAATTGACGTTTTCGATCTCCATTTTGATTTTAAATTTGCGTCTGCACCAAACGACAATCCAAGCGCGAACTGATGCAAGGATGGAAATCAGTGGGAAAAGTGTGTTTTGCACTATTCTATGACATCGAAAGATCCATGGCACATGTGACTTACTATATTGGAAATGATTGGGTATGTATAGATGCAGCATGGGTAGGACAAAATTAACTCGAAAGCAAAGCTTTCTCGTGAATTTTAGTCCCACCCATACTGTATCTATACATACCCAACAATTTCCAATATAGTAACTAAAACTTATCCTAATTTATTTTTTTTATTTATTTTCCAGCATTTAGTGTCACGAAATGTTCTATGCTGACCACTAATTAAGATGAAATTGAGCTGTAAATATATATTAACACTAATGAAGAAATCTACACAGGAAGTGGATGGTACTGTGATTGAACTTGACATGCTGTGATGTTTGACAGTTTGTGACATCATACATGTAAGATGTGCTAATATAAAGATATGAAATGTTAAAATATATATGATGTCAATACTGTAAGAAAAGGTTTTAAATGTCAGAGACCCCCCTGTTTTGTGTAAAACTGTCATGTCTCATTGATTATCTATTAAGACATGTTTCAGTCCAAAGTTATGGATCAACTTTAGATTTGGCAATTTTTGTATCTGAGGACAAAAATTATACAGTTTAAGGTTATTTTAGCAGCGTGAGCTTTTGCCATCACTTGGCATCTGTCGTCCGTTAACTTTTCACATTTTGATCTTAACCTCTAAAACCACTTAGCCAAATGAATTGAAACTTGGTAGGAAACATCTATGGAAGGTTCTCTATAAAGATTGCACATTTCGTCCCGATCCGTTAACAAACATGGCCGTCACAGGCAATTATTGTTTTTGATTGGTAGATTTTTAGAAATCTTTTCCTCTGAAACCGCTTGGCGAAATGAACCGTAACTTGGTACGAAGCGTCTATGGAAGGTCCTCTATAAATATTGCACATTTTGTACTGATACGTTAACAAATATGGCTGCCACAGGTATTTCTTGTTTCTGATTGGTTGATGATTTTAAAAAATCTTCTCCTCTGAAACTGCTTAGCCAAATGATCTGAAACTTGGTATGAAGCATCTATGGAAGGTCCTCTATAGATATTGCACCTGTTGTCCCAATCTGTAAACAAACATGGCCACCACACTCAATTATTGTTTCTGATTGGTCAATTTTTAAAAATCTTCTCCTCTGAAACTGCTTGGCCAAATGAACCGAAAATTAATAGGAAGCATATATGGAAGGTCCTCTATAAATAGTGCACATTTCATCCTGATCCGTTAACAAATTAAACATGTCTGCCACAGGCAATACTTGTTTCTGATTGGCTGATTTTTTTAAAATTCTTTTCCTCTGAAATCGCTTGGCCAAATGAGCCGAAACTTGAAGCATGAAGCATCTATGGAAGGTCCTGTATTAAGATTGCTAATTTTGTCCTGATCCATTTACAAACATGCCCGCCACAGGCAATTCTTGTTTCTGATTGGTAGATTTCTAAAAAATCTTCTCCTCTGAAACTACTTGGCCAAATAAACCGAAACTTGGTAGGAGGCATCTATGGAAAGTCCTTTATAAAGATTGCTCATTTCGTCCCAATCTGTTAACAAACATGGCCACCATAGCCAGTTCTTGTTTCTGGTTAAAGGTAAAAGGTAAAATATATTTAGGTTTAAAAATTTCAATATCATACACAAGTGTTTAAAAATTTCTCATTAATTTAAAAGTAAAACATAAAACTGCCATCATTAACAGAAACTTCAATCCACTCATTGTAACTGCTGAAAACTTTCATACCAAGGATAGCCCATGAAAGCCATTCAGCTTATTTCCAATGGGGTCCTTTACAAGTATCATCTTAAAGTTCAAATGGATATTAAAAGATCAACATGAGCGGGTAGAGGGATTACTTAATTTTAAAATAAGTACATTATCTATGAATGTATACAGGGGTGCACTTAAAATAATCGTGCCGAGTGGAGCAAGGCTCGAAAATTTTAGGAGTATTTTGTGTGAAAAATCACGATTTTATGTAAAAAAAAATCATATTTTTTCCAATTTTAGGGGGGGGGGGGGG
>MJUT01041800.1:99550-110271 GCA_002080005.1 Gigantidas platifrons
CTGTATGTGAAATTAAAGGCTCTAGCTTCATGAATCTTCTTATCTTTAACAAGTTTTTGAAGAAACTCCGACTCATATGAGTATAAAAATAAATCGGCTAGAAGAGGGGCACAATTCGTACTCATTGGTATGCCGACGACCTGCTCAAACAGTGTCCCTCCAAAGGAGACAAATATGTTATCGATGAGGAATCCCAGCATACTGATCACTTGTTCCTCAGAGGAGCATGTTTTACCTTTTTGAATTTTGTTAGAAAAATATGTGGAATTGTAACCTAACACAACAAATTTCGAGCCATCATTTCTATGACTGAAAGCTTTGTGGATTGTTTCTTTTAAGTGTGTTTTTAATTTGTCATGCGGTAGGGTGGTATATAGAGTTGAAAAATCAAAAGTTTTGATGGAGGATACTTGAGAGAAAGATCTTGATTTAAGGTTATCCAAAAGATCTTTCGAGTTTTCCAAAATCCACATGTGATTTATGCCACTACGCGAGTAAACAGTTTCACAATATTTCTGTTGTCCCTCTTTTACTGCAGACATAATCTTTGTTAGGTGAATAGACAATTCTTTCGTCGAACAAGTTGATGATCCTGCTATGTATGGTGTCTTATGGGGTTTAGGTATCCAATACAAATAGGGTATGTCCTCAGACTCTTTACCGGAGGGAATGTTTAAAGAGGTCATGAAGGATCTGTGGTTAGCTAGGATTTCATCTTTGTCAAACGAAGTTGGTTTGTATGTGGTATTACCAGAGGTGTTGTTATTTATGCCTATTTCCCTGATTAGGCATTCGTAGTAATATGATTTACATACAAACACGATGTTGTTGGAAGCCTTGTCCGCAGGAACGATAACATATTTGTCATGAAGAGAGGAAAGACACTTAAAAGCTTCTTGGTCCTTAAATACAGACTTAGGTCGACTATTAACACAATTTTTGAGTTTGTGAATCCGACCTTGTACTAGAGACCTAATTGTTCTAACCCAGTCTGACAAGGACTCTAGCTGTTAACAATTATCTGACAAAATTAAGACTCAAAGTCAAGTTTTTTTGGTCTGATAACAATGGTGTGGTTGGCTAAAAATTGTCGTTTGGCCACCTGGTCCCCTACCAGGGCTCTGCCCTGGACCCGCTGGGGACCTTAAGCGCTCCCCAGAACCCTCGCCTACGCACGCCCTCCCCCCCCTAACCCCAAACCTGGATTCGCCCCTGTTAACTTACTCTCAGAAAGTGCGGTTGGTTACGAGTTTAATCCCCGATGGTCATGTCGAAATAGTAAGGTCATTGAAATTGTTCCTAATTTTTTGGTTATGTCTGATTCAGATAAATTTAAATATATTCTTAGAAGTAATGATTACGATATTATGAAAATATGTGTAATAGGTATCTTTGAAATGTGCAGTGAGAGAAATAAGTTACTTAAGTGCAATGCAAAGTAACCTTAATATTTGAGTTACTTTCATATTAGTGTATTTATATTGTATTTATTATAAGTTGGTTATAGTGACTTTTTGCCTCCTCGGCCCTCGTGCTACTTTTTGTTTTAATTGTTTCATGTTTTGTGTATGTCTGTTGATTGTATTGATGCTGATGACAATCCCGTTTGTTGGATTACATAACAATAAAGAATTTGAATTTGAATTTGTCAACCAGACTACAAGTGTGGTTGGTTACGAGTTTAATCCCCGGTCATGTCAACCAGACTATAAAACTGGTATTGTTGCTTCTCGCTACTCACACAGCATTATGGAGTAAGATCAAAGACTGGTTGGCTCGCATTAAAAATAATTTGCCCGAATTACTCTTTATATCTATCATGTTTACAAGTTAGTTGTCAGTGATTATATAAGTTGAACATTGACAGAAATGTAAAGTCTTAAATTATTGTTAATAATATTTTTTAAAACTGCATGATCTTTTTCTGTTTTCCGTTACTTGCAAGTACCCAACTGTGTAATGAATGATATCCAATAATTGGCATGTATAGTAATTTTAATACATCTTTATATTATTGTCATATGAATCGTCTTTCTTTTAACATTCTATGTATTATTATTGTTGTTGATATTTCTTCTCTCAGTTGCGTGTGTGAACACGTACAGACATCGTGATAATAACAATATATAACTTGTAGAGCATGCTTACTTGCAGATTTAAAGCTGATTGTAAATTCATTTTCATCTACAGGATTAAGAAGTCTGCCACACTAAACCTGACATAACATGGCAGTCTCAGAAGGATAACAATGACAATCAAATATGGAGTGATTTTAATTGAGTTCAACACATTTTTTTTGTCAGCACAAGACAGTTCTTGATTGTCTGCAATTTGAGTATAAAATATAAATAGCGTTGCTGCCAATATCAGTTTCCAACTTTCTATAAGATGTGGCAGAATTAAAATTATGTCCTTTTAGTCCGACATAAATTACAAAATAACTTTTGGTAGCACTGGTAGTTTATTTTTATGGTCGTTAAACCTGCCACTCTTTATTGAAGTACATGTGGCTGTATGTGCCAAACTATGAATGTGAGCGGTCATGTATACGTGTGTCTGGAGTACCGAGCTTGTGTCTGTTTCTGTGATTTTTCTATTGTGTTTTGGAACTGTTCTGACAGGGTGGAGTTCTAGTTGACAGATCCTTCTGAATTTTGACCACATTGAACCTTGATACTGGATAGAAGCTAGAATTGATTTGGGGTTCTCCCGTTTCCAACCAAAAGGCCATAAGGTGCAAAAAATTAGATTTCTGTCATTTGTGCATGGAGAGAGTATTCTTCATTTGATTTTGATGAGTTTTTTTTAAACTATATCCTTGGGAAATCCCTTTCAGAAACATGCATAAGTTTATTATGTAACTACATGTATTACCGTTTTAGCATAAAAGTGACCCAAAGGTGGGAAATTTCAAGTTTTTAACTTTTTTATATTTATCCAAGTTTAACACAGTTTTTTGCAAAATGATCATCTTAATGAGTTTTTGGTGGGCCATAAAATATGGTATTTTATTTATTAAAGGGGTCTAAATTACGAAATTTCGCATATTTGAAAGGCACAAGAAATCTTTATTTTTCGTCCAATTTTGGTGGATTTTTTCTTTGAATTTATTGAACTGAGAGTTTCCAGGTAGTATGTCGACGGATTTCATCTGGTCTGGCTTAAACGATTTACCATAACGTGCTTGTTGAAACAAGAATTGCAAGTCTTTGTCACTCAGAATCCGTTGCATGTTTAAAAAAAAACAACTAAATGATAACGTTGTATTTTCTAACAATAAAAAAGAGAACTGTGGTCGTTTGATAATGTCATAAGGCCTATTTCTACTTATTTGAATGTCGAAAAGATGACATTTTATCTGCCGGACATGTCTATTTAGACATTAATAGTTATCAAAAGTGCCCTGTAAACAGGTGAAGGTGTCAGTAATTTCTGTATCCTACAGCTTCTGTGACAACTGATGTGTTTACCTTTCATCTAAATTAAATGACAACCATTAGCATAAAATATGTATACTTGTACTTGTCTGAAATTTACATAAGAAGGACACCTGTACTCTAGATAGGATATGGTCCTGTCTTATTTAATTAGCGTTTAAATTTGTCTACCATTTAATAGAATTGTTAGCCAACAGTGGGATAAAATTGCTATTCTCTATTCTGAGACTAACACAACCAGTTTATTGAAATATCAGATAGTTGAGAGGTGGTCGTGATCTACCTATATAGATGCCATCAATGCATAATTATCCCTAAATTATGAAAAGAAAGTTTAAACAGTGATGGTCGACAATTCCACCAATATCAGGAAAACGAACAATCACCTCTCGCCTTGAATCACTGATCGCAAAATGGGGACCGCGACATATGACGTATGAGTTCGATTCTTGCTCGTGGAGAGGTATGTATATGATATAATTTTTCAGAGAATTCCGGCAGGTCAATAGTTTTCTCTGGGTACTTCGGTACACGCCCATTACCTCAATGCGCACGTACATCCATGAAATATTAATCTTTTCAGAAACCATTGTTATTTGAATGGATTTTTTATTTTTATTTTTGGTGTTTTAACGCCACTTTGAGCAATATTTCAGCTATATCATGGCGACCAGTTTTAGTGGTTGAGGAAGCCGGAGAGAACCACCGACCATGAGCAAGCAACTGGTAAACTTTATCACTTGCGACTGCGAGTCGAGTGCACCCTTCCTTTTTATGTAATTTACAAAGCCGGGCGCGAACCCACGCTGTATTGGTGATAAGCTTGTATGAGCTGTTAGATCCAGCGATCTAACTCATTGAGCCACCCGGACCCCTATTTGAATGGAAATTTTGCAGGAATTAATAGGTCAAAATATGGACATTAAAACTCAATACAACAATTTAGCTAACACTGCCTAGGTAGCAAATCAACATGAAACAAAAACAAAACTTACAAATAAACGAACAGAGAAAAAAGGAAATGAGGATTATGATCAAGGTAATGTATGATGGGGGAACAGCTCACTGAGTTACGCGCCACCAAGTTATGATAGTAAAGCATGAGGAGAATAATGTGTAAAGTGTCTTGCGAGTGCCATTTTTCCTGCACGTTAAAGGAATAGTTTTAGGAATGTCGACGGGTACCACCAGTGGAGCAGGAACTGCTTATCCTTACGGAGCACCTGAGGTCAACCCCGGATTTTAGTTGGGTTCGTTTTACTCGATCTTTAGTTCTATGTGTATGTTTTGTAGATCGTTCGTTGTTTGTTCTTTTGGCCATTGTGTTATCTGTCCTTCGCTATACGGATTATGATTACCCCTTTGGTATCTTTTGGCCATTGTGTTGTCTGTCCTTCTTCGATATACGGATTATGATTACCCCTTTGATATCTTCAAACTATTCTTATATCTTTCGAATAGCCGCTACAGAATGTTTTAATTTTATTTTATCCCTATCATTATCCAACTCCCCATATTATTCCAGTGGCAGTCAAAAGTGGCTGACCCAGTTGTCCTGTCCCACTTTTGCTTCTCTGTGATCTTAAGATATTGTTAAACTTGTTCTCATATGCATGAACTATTAACCACTGGACGTAAATCAACGAACAATCAATCACAGTATTATAGCTGTGGTCATGGTCTGGATTCTCCAGATCAAAGATTAAGCGAGGTGTGGTATTGTTTGACCTAGACAAAGGTCAAGTGAATTTTTGCTATCATTTGGTGTCCGTCGTTGTAAATTATTTGAACCGAAGCTTGAAAGGAATGATTAATGGTTCGTCCTCTATTTAAAGTGTATCGCTTAGTTCTGGTCCGATGTTATTATGACCTAGGGGGAATAGCAGTTTCTATAATGTATATCTCTATGTTAAAAGGAAAACTCTTCTCTTCATATTGTTCAGGTTCACTGTTACTATGACCTCTGATTCTACAATGTATATGTACGACAAAGGAAAAATCTTCTCTTCATATTGTTCAGGTTCACTGTTACTATGATCTCTGATTCTACAATGTATATGTACGACAAAGGAAAAATCTTCTCAGAAACCTCTAGACGATTTCAGATGTGTTTTGAAGGTATGACCTATGAATGGCTATTAAAAGTTCCATGATAACGGATATGATCGACTGAAATGTGGAGGGGGTGTTAGGGTTATGGTGTTTAGCGCCACTTTCGACAATATTTCAGTTATGTCGTGGCGGTCAGTGTTATTGGTGGACGAAACCGGAATTCCCGGAGAAAAACACTGACCTGTCGCAAGTAACTGACTGAAATGTGGGGTAAGGACTCAGAAAGCAGTGGACAAATTGATCTTTGAGTTTTCGGAAATGATCTATGGTCGGTGCTCTCAACAACATATAATATGTAGTATGTTATATTATGTTAAATGTCAAGTTAATTTGTCTTTACATTTCCCTGTTATATCATCATCAGATATTTATGTAATGATATTAATATACATATGTACTTTTAGTTTGTTACTTAATAAAGGGGAATTTTTGTGTCCATACATAGCTATGTTATAATGTTATGAACATAACTCTTGACATTCTCCGCCTGGAACTGATTACTTGTAAAAATGATTATTTTGTATTATGTATATATTACTCATGTTTTAACAATAATATGCTAGTTTCTTTTAATTTGTCCATTACATTTTTGTTGGTGTCATTCATATTCTATTGTGTACGATTTGGTTTGATTTAACTTTTGGTGTTTGACGCCACTTTCACAATATTTCAGCTATATCATGGCGACCAGTTTTAGTGGTGGAAGAAGCCAGAATACCCGGAGAGAACCACCGACCATGGGCAAGTAACTGGTCAACTTTATCACTTGAGGCTACGAGTCGAGTGCATACTTTTTTGTAATTTACAAAGCCGGGCGCGAACCCACGCCGTATTGGTGATAGGCTTATATGGTTTGTTAGGTAATCCAGCCGACCGGGCCCTCTATAGTGTACGAAGAATGATTGAAATAATTTCGGTATTTCACACTGTTTTGAATAGTCGAAGGTTTAATTATCTTTTTTTATGGTACTGTAGTAATGGAAACTGAAACATGCATTTTATGTATTAATATTACTGGAAAACTTGTGCGTACAAATAATGCATTAAAGTTTTGATACTGATATATAAAATAAATTATTGGGACCGAATTGCCATGGCAACAAACTTGAAATTTTATTAACAATGATTTTGGACGACGTGAAAAGACGAAGGATATAAATATAGAAACTTTTATTGTTGATTGCTTAACTTCCTGCAGTAAATACTTCATGTATACTCAGGACGGGAACATGTTTACCATTATATAGAAATGGAGGATGAATAGGGCAACACATAGTAACGGCCACTGATGTATTGAGAGTTAGGTAGGGACGAACACGGTTGGTCTTTTGTAACTGATGTATTGAGAGTTAGGTAGGGACGAACACGGTTGGCCTTTTGTAACTGATGTATTGAGAGTTAGGTAGGGACGAACACGGTTGGCCTTTCGTAACTGATGTATTGAGAGTTAGGTAGGGACGAACACGGTTGGCCTTTCGTAACTGATGTATTGAGAGTTAGGTAGGCACAAACACGGTTGGCCTTTTGTAACTGCTGTGCTTATCCTTTTTTCGAAATCTACAAAGAGGTCTTCAACATGTAACGAGTGTGCCACTTTTCCCAACACGACATTCACAATATGGTCCTCTGTAAGGCTTTTCGTTTGATAACCTGACGCTTCCATGGAGAGGGCATCCTCTATTCGTCATCTGAGGACGTGCTCTGTAGCTCTCAGAGTTTATTCATAGAAACCGCACGTTTTATCAAAATATGCCATAAATCAGCTTAAAGAAAAAATTCACTCTATAACCCGAAATATTTGTTGAACTACTCATGGTCTTGTATCAGCATTTAAAATTTGGCTTACAATAAAGAACCAATAGACAATTAAAGAAATTTCTATTTTTAGTAACGGTCGCCATCTTGAATAGAGGACGGGGTTTTCGGACACAATTTTGAAAGGAGACAAGCCATCTAAGTTTGGTGTAACGTATAACGGGCGGACGTCAAGTAATGGCAAAAACTCACACGGCCTTTGGCTATGTGGGGGTTGTTTTTTTTTGTTTTTTTTTGTTTTTTAACTTTCACTCATCTTGTTACAAAACAGAGGGTATGTTAAAACCTGTATCATACCCACATTTCTTGAATTATGCTTACAAATGAAGATCCTACTGTGTTCTTCCTTTATTCTATTTTGACACATGTTTGAAGGTCAGCATTGGAATTTCTATTCACATCTAGCTTGTTCTGTTCTATATTAAGGTTTCACCAATGACGTAGATTTATTATTTTAGCAAAATATTTACTTCCTGTGTTGAATGTATCTTTTTTTAATAAAAACGAAAATTTATGTCTTTTTCAAAAGATTTAATAAAAAGAATTCTAAATGTGAATCAATATTTTGTTAGTTTATAGAAATAACTGACTAGAATTAATCAAATTTCTACTCACAGATGACATTTATTAATTATCTTTATAAAAGTTCCAACCCACGTATAACAGAACTGGAAATACAGAGCAACACCATCCATCATTCAAGAAATTTATTCTTATTTTTCAAATAACCTCAAGTCAATATTTTGTGGCATTTTCTACAAATTTTATTCAAATCAAAGTGTAGAGGGTTGGTAACCAACATCCAGGAACGTCTGAAGATATAGACAGTCAGTGTTGCAATACGCACGTGGGTCCCGGGATTTGAACAGCTGCTTTTATGTGCTCTATCAACCATAGAAGATGTTGGAAGGCGAATCTTAGAATGAACGGTGATATCTGTGATACAGAAATTACGTAAAACTAACTGTTAACCAAGTCATTATGGCGACCATAAAACTGTCCCAATAGGAAGCCTTGCTTCAGTAGCTTTATCGTTAGCGGAAATCCTCTATCAAGGAAAACCCGATTAATAACACAGGCTCGTAGCAACTAATTAAGCGATATATATACTTCACGTGCGGTTGCTGTTGGAATGTTGCTACATATACATGTAAATGGAAAGTTTACAATGGGAAAATTTGAAATGATATTTTTTCATAAATTTTCGTACTCAACCGACCCTCGCTGTAAATACGTACATTTGTAGTTGTAGGTCAAGGTAATGAAGGGGAGACTTTGAATATGGTTTGTGGGGGAAATGTATTAATTACAGATAAATCAAATTCTCAAGATGCAATGGCTTGAACTGGTTTAACCCTACTTGCACCCGTATTGTCTCCTTCCCAAACTAAGACGTCAATTCCCATATCATCATCTTCATGTAAGTTCAACTGAATGATGATACCCCCACGATATAACTGAAATATTGTTGAAAGTGGCGTTAAACACAATAAACCAAAAAAACAACATAAGCATGATACACAGGAGTGGCTTGTATTATCGATAATTACTCCATTACTTGTTAATTTCACTTGTGTCTATTATAATATTTTGTAAAATTAGATGTCATTACTTTAATGTGTCTCTGTACGTATAGCTTTTTTACTGCCGCCTTAAAATACAACTTGATCGTTAAAACATGTTATTTTAATTGAAACGAACCTTTGTGGATATATATACGTCAATGGATCTGTAAATAGCATCATGAATGAACTTCATCGGTTTTTGTCACGAAGGTTGAACCGATTAATTGGCAATAAATGTAACTGAACAACAAAAAAATAACAAACTAGAAAAAAATAATAACATTTGGATTATATCGAGGATGGAGCGTCATTGTCGTTAGGGATATGGTATTTGGTTCATTGTCGTACACAAAAAAAAATCAATAATTACATTTGTAATTTCATTACATACACAACCCTATCATAACAAGTTATACAATTCTTGATTTATCACAAATATTATAATGTATTCATGATCCAAAATTTGTTTACAATTTTGTGTCGTTCACTTATATTTCATTTTTTTTTTTTTTTTTTGAAATTTCCATTTATGACTCAAGAATGATTTTGTTTCTATGTTCGAGGCCGGAAAGAAAGATAAAGAAAAAACACAGAAACATAGACTGAAAGTAACATTAGAACCAGACACAAGGTTGTTATATTGATGATTCAGATGAATGATATCATATGGTAATAAATTGAAGCCTTGACAAGATTTTGCAAGATTGACAAAATTGTATTGCACGTATATTAAAAAGTCGGACCATATGTTAATAAGCCGTCGTACGACTTTTCTTCGTGTGTTTTTGCGTTTTTTACATATTTTGTAGAATAAGCATATTTTTATAACGTATACTTGCCTATACATTATTTAGTATGATTACACAGAAACCACAAACTATGATGAATGTTTGAACATAATGTTTGTTTTACCACTAGTCAGTCATTTTGAAATGAACCACATCGGTGGTGTACCGATTAAGCGTGCTCGCCGCGAGTGTGGTAGATCGTGGGTTCGAGCCTCTGTCGGATCGTGTGTTCGAGCCCCTGTCGAACCAAAACAAATAATATAATATTGTTATTTACTGCTTCTTCGCTAGTCTAAACACTCTGTATTAATGAGCAAGCTTCTTCGCTAGTCTAAACACTCTGTATTAATGAGCAAGCTTCTTCGCTAGTCTAAAACACTCTGTATTAATGAGCAAGCTTCTTCGCTAGTCTAAACACTCTGAATTAATGAGCAAACTTCTTCGCTAGTCTAAACACTCTGTATTAATGAGCAAGCTTCTTCGCTAATCTAAACACTCTGTATTAATGAGCAAGCTTCTTCGCTAGTCTAAACACTCTGTATTAATGAGCAAGCTTCTTCGCTAGTCTAAACACTCTTTATTAATGAGCAAGCTTCTTCGCTAGTCTAAACACTCTGTATTAATGAGCAAGCTTCTTCGCTAGTCTAAACACTCTGTATTAATGAGCAAGCTTCTTCGCTAGTCTAAACACTCTTTATTCATGAGCAAGCTTCTTCGCTAGTCTAAACACTCTGTATTAATTAGCAAGATCAAGGAAGCTTGGCTCGGAATCAAGATAAAAGGTCCCAGAGTAGCGACATGTGTACATGCCCATTGACTTATCAAAATCCAACTAAGCGTGGGTCTAGTACAAAGAGGGTAACATCATAATCTCATCGAATTGTAATGTGTTCATGTCATGATATATCTGTAATGGGTTCATGTCATGATATATCTGAAATGTGTTCATGCCATGATATATCTGAAATGTGTTCATGTCATGATATATCTGAAATGTGTTCATG
>MJUT01041800.1:110555-156308 GCA_002080005.1 Gigantidas platifrons
CATGATATATCTGTAATGTGTTCATGTCATGATATATCTGAAATGTGTTCATGCCATGATATATCTGAAATGTGTTCATGTCATGATATATCTGAAATGTGTTCATGCCATGATATATCTGAAATCGTACTCACTTTACGTTCAGCAACAATCACTCGCTCATTTTGAAGTTTGATCTTGTTAAAACATGCACATTATAGGTTTTGTTTCATCGTGTTACATAAAAAAGATGTGTGAAGCCTACAAAACGGATATTAACCAATGAAGAGTCAGAAGATGTGTGAAGCCTACACAACGGATATTAACCAATGAAGAGTCAGAATCTGATTTCATATTTTTTTAACATGCGCAATTGTGGTTCGCTTTCAGTCTACATATCCTGAATCTTTGGGTTATGGTGTGTACAATTGTGGTTGCTATCAGACGATATATCATTGGTCGTTTTGTTTCGACGTGTGCAGTTGTCGCTATCAATGGCTACACTACATATTCTGGTTTCTTTCAGTTTTTATGTGTTCTTTTATGGTCGCTATCAGAGTATACAATCCTGGTTTCTTGTGGTTGCGGTCGTTATCCATTTCCCCCTTTTTTTAAGTTTTGACATGTACATTTGTGGTCGCTATCAATCGTTACACACTGGTACGACATGTCTACCCACGAGTTATTGTTTGTCCTAGTGGTACGACATGTCTACCCACGAGTTATTGTTTGTCCTAGTGGTACGACATGTCTACCCACGAGTTATTGTTTGTCCTAGTGGTACGACATGTCTACCCACGAGTTATTGTTTGTCCTAGTGGTACGACATGTCTACCCACGAGTTATTGTTTCAGTGAACTAGCGCTTATGATAAAACAAAAACAAAAACAAAAAACAATTCAGACCACTACCCTATTTTCATTTTCTGCTAACAGGTTAACGTTTTAGTTTTCAACAAGATTTACTTATAATTCCAGTTAATTTCCAATTATTTGACATGTTCTTGTCTATACATGTGTATACAATCTTATCGATAACATCATCTATAACATATGTCACCCATCTACTCTTGTTTTCGGAAAAGAAAAGTATAGGGGCGGCACAGACAAGAAAAGGCGGCTGTAATTCCATGCTCCAAGTGAATATGGCCAAATTTAAAAGTAGTTTCCTGGTTGAAATGAATAGATTATTACATTAAGAAAAGAAGTTGTGTGGGACCAACACATTTTATAAGTAGAAAGGTCACAAGAGTATAATTACAAAAACAAGTCGGTGACATTTCCTGATTCTGTTCAACAAAATCGATGGCTATATATGTCTGGTTCCATCACATCTTCTCAGATTGGGAATCTTAATGCGTGTATCCGTCTTGTAGTGTTTCTATAGATAATTATAACATTTGTTTTCATTTGACAAGACATTTCCTCCTCACAAGATATTGATGAACGATCGTTTAAATTAATAATGTCGTACTGATTAGAGTAACCTCCGTTTCACTGTCTATATAATGGACATATTTTCTCTCGGTTTGTTCAGTAAAAGTAAACAAGTAGTTGACACTTTAAACACGGTGCACAATTCCGATATATGTTATTTCGTAAATCGATTTGATTTGACTTTTTGTGCTTAACGCCACTTTCAGCAATATTTCAGCTATATTATGGCGACCAGTTTTAGTGGTGGAAGAAGCCGGAGTACCTGGAGAGAACCACTGACCATAGGCAAGCAACTGGTAAACTTCATCACTTTCAGCTGCCAATTGAGTGCACCCTTTTTATAATTTACAAAGCCAGGCGCGAACCCACGCCGTATTGGTGATAGACTTGTATGAGTTGCTAGGTAATCCAACTACCTAACTCATTAAGCCATCCGGGCCCTCATAAATCGAAATGTTCCCATATCTAAACCAACAACATTTTGAATACGAATATACCAGGGTCGTGCCAATTTCCAATCTTATGACCCATGCCCATTACCGACCGAGAGTCCAATTTCATTCGAAGAAACCAATACTTACGTACATTTATACTTTAATTAAAGTGTGTGGATTAATAATTCTAGGGTCTGGCCATCTGTTTTATCCACTGTTTGAAGTTTTTGGAGAACACCATGTTCCTTGCACGTTAACATTTTGTAGCATTTCCTAACGAGTAACATCGTATAAGAATGGATGGTTGTATTGGTGAGCCACTGCAAAACAAAAATGTCCTATCCACTTTTACCCTTGTTATTTGGAACACTCACACTCATCCCATGCAGTCACAGGGCCAGCCTTTAAGGCGTTTGGGGCCCAATGCTGTAAAACATGCAGTGTGTTGCTGTGTGCACTTGAACAGACAACTGCAGTGTGGGGCCAAATTGGGAGCAATTGGTCCAATTTGCTTAAGGTCGGTCCAGTGTAGTATGAAAAAAAGAACATACTACTATGCATATTAATAAATCGTGATCCCAGTGCCACTCCAACCCCCCTCCCCCATTGATTCTTTATAATTTGTCTGTAAGCATATTTTCACTATGTTTATAATGAATGTAACTGACATAACTCTCACTTGATGTTTAACCAACAACACATCATATCCTTCTTTTCTAATCCATCCCTGTTGTACTTAATTTGAGTACTACACTACTTGTATTACAGAAGCTAGATTACGTTTCAGTGGGAATCCTGAAATGTGACACCTAATATACGTTACAAATAGTCAAATAGTAATTACTGTTCAAACCTTGAAAACTTAATAAAAAGAGGAAATCTTCCCAAAAAGGTCAGCTTAAACCATTAAAACATTCCTAAACTATTTCAATTGCCGAAAATACACGAAATGAAAAACAGAAACGACTAGAAATTCCATCTTCTACAACAATATCGAGAAAGGTAAGAAAGTATGCAGAGTCATACGTGTGCCCCTCTTTGTCAATCAACAACATGAATACTTGTCCCTATCCCTCGCGGGCCCTTGGTTTAAAAAAAAGAATTTGTATTGCATTACTGTAAGATTAATACACTAATTACACCTTATATAAGAATGCTGGATTCTGATTGGTTAATAGCCGTGATATTTTTTTACAAATTCAGGCCTTGCATTGTGAATTTGCAGAATTTTTACTTCATGTAGGTGTATTTGCATAAGATTTAACTTTTTTTCATGGTATTTGCAAAATCGTATTTGCCGTTTTTACCCTTCACCGAGACGCCTGTAACAAAATTTGTAAAACGTTATCAGTTGTGCGTTTTATATAACATCATTCGGTAGAATTAAACAGATACATCATGTTAAGTCCTGAAAACGACAAGCAATAGGTATTATTTATTTAGCCAGTGTTCTAGATAATATACGGTGTAATTAAACAGATATATCATGTTTGGGAGGGGTATTTGCGAAAAATAACAGTCTCGAGACTAAATTTCCCTCGCCTTTCGGCTCGGCAAATTTTTCGTCTCTCGACTGGTATTTTTCGCAAATACCCCTCCCAAACATGATATATCTGTATAAAATCCCATGCGTCTAGGTAACCTGTAATGTCATGATTGTTTTACTTGAGTTGTAGGTGTATATGTATTATGTATATAATAGGGTAAGGCAATAGCTGAGGGGTGATCATGTCCAGTTTATATTGTATGTCACACTATCGTACAAATACTTCCTGTACGATTGTATAACGGATATGAATTATGTCACGTGTATAATACCTTTACAGGTATCAATCATACAGGTAAATTATTAATTGATAATTAACATAGATACGTGAGTATCAGACCCATTTGCACGTCTCGATATCAAATACGCATATATATGTATCAGTTTGAAGTTAAAAAAAGCAATAATAGTTGCCGTCCAATGATACTGTAATCTGTCATCTTGTTAAAATTGTCAGTATTGAGAGATTTAACTCTATGAAAAGTAGGAAATACTTATTTAACAGAAACTTATATATTTATGAAATGGTACTTATTAGTTTAGATAAAATTGTTATTTACAAACCGTTTTACAGCATAACAAATAGCAGAAATGGTAAATCGATGGAACCCCGTTACATTTTTTGTGCATATCCCAAGCTACGATCTAGATTTCGATCTTTTAATATCATGGTATTTGTCAGTGGTTTACGAAAAAGATCTGTAATTTTATTTGGTAAAAACATGTCTAAAATAAATTTCGCCTAAACATTATAATGTATGTTAAACATGTAGCTTAATTAGCTACAGTTTAACATATATTATATTTTTTTTCTCCGAAATTAATTTGACATATATTTACCAAATCTTGAATGGAAAGCGGGACAGCCGGTTTTCATGTCTCAAGTTTGACTTAATTTCGCTCTGGAGTAATTTTATAGAATTACATGTATTATAAATGGCAAAAAGTCAAATTGCCTTTGGCAAGTTGATCTAAAAACCACTTTCAAACATGTTATATTCCGTTAATATTACGTGACCTTAAGTTATCAGAATCAGTACCAATAATCGCTACGATTGTCGGTTGTGTAATTGGTAGCAGGCGGCAAATCGTTGATCGATCTCCGATCTTGTCTAACAGTAGACTCTTCAGCTCGAATAAACGTGTCCGAGTGTAGGAACAATAAGTTTAATTGTGGGTTTCAGTGAGGTTAAAATAATTTGAATATCCAATCCAGCTTTTGCATCATCATTTCATCAATGAGTAAATTATTCTGGCTATAACCACATTTTGTAGTTAAAAGTGTACGGTGTTTAGCCCCACTTTCAACATTATTTCAGTTATATCGTACCGCGGTCAGCTATATTGAAACCGAATGACCCTGAGGAAACCATCGACCTGTTGCAAGTCACTGACAAACTTTGTCACATAATGTGGTATCGAGTACACCTCGTCATGAACGGGATTCGAACTCACAACGTTAGTGGTGATACGCACTGATTGCATAGGTAGTAATAAAGCCAACCTACCATACGATCACGACCACGTCGGCCCCTATGACCTAGTTAAAAATTAGCGAGAATGGCCGAGTAGTTACGATTGGCATCTAATATAGTTGGAAATATTTAATATTAGATTTGTCATTTTAAAAATACCATATAATATGCAAGCATGTAGCCTGTGGTACCAGAAAATTCAACACAGAGACAAGAAAAACAAGGTTCTAGTAAGAAGTTGAAACGCTATTCTATTGAATAGTGACAATATCTACACACTTCCAGAGGGCCATCGTGGTCGTGATCGTATGGTAGTTGGATTTACAACTTCCTGTGTAATCAGTGCCTTTGAGTTCATGACGAGATGTACTCGGTACAACATTATGTCGTACCACTAGGACAAACAATAACTCGTGGGTAGACATGTCGTACCACTAGGACAAACAATAACTCGTGGGTAGACATGTCGTACCACTAGGACAAACAATAACTCGTGGGTAGACATGTCGCTCCACTAGGACACATCATAATTCCGAGCCAACCAGTCTTTGATCTTATTCATTAATGTTGCGTGTTTGGTATCGTCGTTAACACACAGCTGATCACGCTTTTCAGTCTGGTTTGAACCGACGTGGGCTCAGACCTACGACCTACCACACTTCTTACAAGATGCACATTAACAAACAGTGGTTATATGTCGTATTAAAGAAAACGCCATATATCAATTAGAGATTCAAATGTAAAATAAAATGGCGTGTTATGTTTCTCATTGGAATAATCTGACCCTGATAAATATTGTTATTGTGAGATATCGTATCGTATGTAGAACTACTCCAAGGAGACGTTTTTTTTTTTTTTTTACAATGGTGTGTCTGCTGGAGATATGGTATAGCCAATTATACACACAGCACAGATATATTTAAAGTGTCAAGCCAATTTGCTTTTTTCTCAATTTATCGCTTTAATGATCACTATTTGTATGCATTAGACGTTTATCTATACTTATAGAGAGTACCGTTTTAAGGTCGAGTTTGTCAGCTGAACGTGATTTGTTTTCGTGAACTAACATTATTATGCTATTTGTGTTTACCCTAAAAGAAAGGTTAGCTTATATAGTTAAATTTCAAATATAAAAAGGTTAAATCAATGAAAATTAGAGGGGGGACTTCTTTCGTTTCACAAATACACACAAGTACATACAAAAACATTACCCCTTTGTACCATTAGTTACTTGGAGTGCCTGTATATCTATTATGTATTTGTAGGGTGGTACGAAATATGTTGGGTTCCATTTGGTTTTATTGGTGGATTGAATTTGGTGAAGTAAAACGTAAATGCTAAGTAAGGTATCATTATATGACTGAAAAATTAATGTTGTTTCTATTTTCACAACTACTTTGTATCACTTTACCTAGTATCGAAATAGAAATCACAACTGTTAACCCGACCCTCACAAATTATATATTCAATCTTATGTCATAGTGCTTCTAATAATCCACAATAAACGTCTCTTTCTTATATATTTTGTACTTCCATTATATATTTGTCAACAAAGGTCTTAATGCCCTTTTTTTAATCTGGATTTTATTCTTCTTGAAAAATCAGTAAAATCTAAAATTCCTCCATATTTGAAAGACTATTCTGTTCCAATCATTCTCGTATGTTTTTACTGAAATACTACCATTTTTGCATCCATGATTTTCAACTACGAATACGTGTTTGCACTAATGCAGGACAATGTCAGATTTAGATGAAGATAGGCCATATGCTCTTCCACTAGTGAGCCCCCCAACCCAGTATTATTCTGAAATGGAGGACAACTGTGCAAGGTAAATAATTAATGAAGGGTTGTTTAGAGACTATAGTGCGCTATGACAGCATATACATGAAAGGTCTATTGCATATATTGCACACCTTGGTGGCGGGTCCTCATGATTTTGAGATTCTAGAATTAGCCTGACAAGCTTCTAGGTAAATCAGGTACTGTTGTAAATATCTCAGAATTAAGAACGTCGAGTCTTACACCTCCTCAATAATAGTCACTTCATTCAAATATTACTGCCTACGTTACAACTGGCGACTTTAACATTGTCAACCGCACTCTCTAGCATATACGTTGGTCAAAAGGTCGAAATATCGCTGGCCAAAATACATAAAATGGAAACAGGTATGTTGTTTGCTCCTTATGGAATTTGAACCAAAGAGTGAGGAACTTTACCTTCCGTCACTCTATATGATACCTATATTATAAGTCCCTTTACAAATATGCAGCACTGCATTATTAGGTCTACCAAAGGCTCCACGGAACCTCTTTCCAAGTTACTACTTTTAACATCTATATACAATGTATATATGATTTAAAAGATATACTCGATACGTTTACAGTGTGTTGCTCTTTTTTTATCAAAACACTTTATTGTTTATTGTTTTCTGTAAATTTCATTTTAAAGTCGTTCTTGAAAGTTATAATTTGAGAATGAATGAAAATTGTTTCGTCACAATCATATTACACTAGATTTTAGAGTAAACATGTAAAACACAATAATTACGTGAATTTTCTGTATGCATTTACATGTATTAAAAATTTTATAGATTCAGAATATCATTGAAGATTTTTTTTGTATTCAAATGCATTGGGAAAGCGTTCCATCACAGAATTATACAGTTAATCATAATAAAACTGTTTTATACATGAAGGTGATTTGTCTAATTTAAATTAAAAAAATAAATAACAAAGACGTATGCAATAATTCTGACCTAGAGATACAAATTATCGGTACGAATTCCCCTATTGTCAAAAGTGCAAGGTATCTGAAATATCCACTGGAATAGGACTTTAACTGTCATATGCTATGAAATTCAAATAAAAAAAAAGAAAAAGGTATGGACGACATTATTAATATAAAATATGACACAGTCCGTAATACTTAATATATATATTACATTAAACTAAGTTAATGATCGTAGTCAGTTTAACTAAGAGAGAAAGGTTAAAAATGAGGATGTAAAAGGTTGTTCATCTCTTTAAAAGTTTATTACGTACATGTATCATTACATATGTCCCACACGACTTTCAACAAACGGAGGTATACATCAACTTAGCAATGACAGAGGAGACAACTACACATTATAATTCTGTGAACTAAAGAAACCAGGAAACTTTAAGGAGTCGTCATGGATACGATCATATTGTAGTAGATTTACATCTACTATGTATCTATATACAATTAGTGCCTACCACCAATAAGGCTGCGAGTTCGATTCCCGTCGAAATGGTGAGGTATATTTGATCGATTGTTTTCTCCGGGTACTTTGGTTTCCTGCGACCAAAAAGATATATATATAACTAAAATATTATAGAAAGTTGAATTAAACAACCAAACCTAACCCTCGATTACTTATACATTAATTACTAATAAATGTCCACAACATATCTTAAACTATGTTAATCGATGTTGACCATGTTAGATTTCTAATTGACATGAAAAATAAACAACCCTCACAGAACCTCGGCCTTAGTATCTTACCCTCACTGAACCTGAGAGTATAAAGAAACTAAAACTCACGGGAACCTCAGTCACGATAGAAAAAAACCACGGAAACCTCAGATTATACAAAAGACATATCGGCATAGCTTCCCCTTCTATATGCTCCAATGGTTTTGCATGCTGTACCAAAAAAAAAAAAACAAACAAAAACAAACAAACAAACAAACAACTAGCCCTCAGAACGTTGGATAACTCAGGGATTCGTTTGTATAAAATCGTTGTTATTCCTTGTAAAAAGAAGACTTACAGAAAAACAATACCTGAATAATACAGCTTGTTAGGGATGGGGTTTGCAATGCAAAACTTTTCGGATCCCAGCTCGAGTGGTATCCAATGAAGGGCCTAAAAGGAGTAAAGGAATACAGTGAGTGATTGTTGTTTAAAGCTAAATGAGCTATTATTCAGAAACCACTCAATGGCAACTCATTAAAACATGTACAGTATCACATATGCATATTTCATATGTGATTGATTTGATTGATTTTTTGTGTTTAACGCCACTTTCAACAATATTTCAGCTATATCATGGCGACCAGTTTTAGTGGTGGAGGAAGCCGGAGTACCCGGAGAGAACCACCGACCATGGGCAAGCAACTGGTAAACTTTATCACTTGCGGTTGCGAGGGTACCCTTTTTTGTAATTTACAAAGCCGGGCGCGAACCCACGCCGTATTGGTGATAGGCTTGTATGAGTTGCTAGATCCAGCGACCTAACTCATTGAGCCACCCGGGCCCTCTATTTCATATGTGATACTGTACATGTTTTAATGAGTTGCCATTGAGTGGTTTCTGAATAATAGCTCATTTGTAATGAATTTTGCCCATGCACAGTTATTATCCTCATAGAAAAAAAATTGTTCAGTTTGAATTTAATCCATTGAGTGGTTTCTGACATGACTTTTCTATATATGTTTCCTTCTTATATGCTACTGATTTTATCCAAACGGAGACGACGAATAAAAAATAACATCAAATGCAATACATGGGGTAACTATTGACTAAAGAGAGATAACTCTTGACAGTTTGTAAATTTTCTGACACGTCCAAATATGACAAATAAAGGGAGAAAGTGAGAAACAATGGGGGTACCACCCAAAGGAAGCCACGTGAATGCCTTTTTCAATAACGTTTGCATCTTATGGACCTGGAGTTTTTGTGGTGATTTGTCAACTCCGGTTTTACAAGAAGAGTTTGAAGATACCAAAGAGGTAATCAGAATCACAGGTTAACACATACCTGGTGATGTGAAAATATAACTGTGCAGTGCCCCTGTGATCAGAATCCGTATATCTAAGAACAGACAACACAATGGCCAAAAGAACAAGGACAACCAGCGATCAACAAAACATACACATAAATCTAAAGATTGAGTAACATGAACCCCACTAAAAAAACTGGGGGTGAACTCAGGTGCTTCCAAAGGGCAAGTAGTTCCTGCTCCACTAGTGGCACCCATCGTGTTAATCTAGTTACAAACTCGGTGATAAGTCGTGAATGAGGAAAGGACCGACAAGTGGAACATATCCGTGGTGACTTGTGACACAGATATTTCATAACGCTCAACCAAGGCATGCGACTGTAAAACTTTCAAAGTGATGACTTCAACTTTACCAAGAGGAACCCTTGGTTAAGTAGCTTCTTTGTTAACAGCAACCCTCTATCAACGAAATCCTGATGGGAACCAAAAGCTCTGGACCATATGCAGGTGCTACTGGAATGTTGCTATATAAGAATGGAAAGTTCACAATGGGAAAATTGAAATCATATCTTTTGTCAAGTTTCGTTCTTAACCACCCCCCACTGTCAATGTCGAGATGTAGGTCAATGTATGAAGCAGACCTATCTGTATCTGTGGTATCCTTTATTTCAATGTTAATGAGATAGATGCAATCAACAAAATCACCAAACCTAGAATTATTTAGTGAAAGGACATCATTTATATTAGTGGAATGTGAAATTAAAGGATCTAGCTTTTTGTTTTTCCTGAGAAGCCCCTGTATGAAATCTGCCTCATACAAATAAAGAAACAAGTCAGTGAGAAGAGGAGCACCCTTTGTACCCATAGGTATGCCAACTGTGTTGAAAAACAAGTCTACCAAACATAACAAATATGCTGTCAATCAAACACTTGAGCATGTCAGTTACAAGCTATCATTAGCCTGATTATTTTCAGCAAAATTTAAGCATAAAGGCAAGAATTGAACAGTATCCATTAATGAGCATTGGACTGAATAATACCACCTAATAGTCATCAAATTCAAACCAATGTCATAGTCTACTCAATTGTACAGTGTTCCAGATACAATATTTTATTCTAAATATACAGACTTACACAAACACAAGACTATCACTCACCCAAGTATAAAATTATTATTCAAATATCATTTAGGTAAATTGTGGGTTCAATCATTTGTTGTTTTGTTTCTAAGAAGATATTTTAACATATGTTAATAAGCCAGTATGCAGAGTTTTATGGAATTCCCAATAAACATGAAGTAGGATTTGCTACAGTACAAACTTTTGTGACAACAGGAAAGCAATATGACTCTGGCAGAAAAGGTGGGAGTTTCATATTTTATTTAACTAGCCGGTAGATTGTACAAGACATTTGTACTTCACAGAGTATTGCCATATTTAGATTAAACCTGTTTTTCTGTTTTGTAATAAAATCTCCATTCAACTTAAGCAAATGTAACATCCATGTTTTTATCCTGCAATCATTCTTATTGAGAGGGTATAAACTTTTCTGATATTAGATTGTTTAAAGTTTCCTGGTCACTGTGCATCTATGTGGGGAAAAATGGCTAGATAGGTGATAGATACTGTTTTATTAGGGATCACCAAGAGAACACCTTTAAACATTAAATGGTATGAATGTCATTTGGTACATGTTTTTTAAGTGTAAATCTCAGTTTAACTTGTTTCACATTGCAGGTTAAACACAATATAAATACCTTATTTCTGAATATAAAATTTATTTGCACTGGACACTGACCTGTTCATAAGCATTATTCAAGAAACAATGCATATATCTTTTATATATTTATTTTTCAATGGATTCTAAGCAAATATTCATTAATTCTTCTGCTTTAAATTATATACAAAAATGTATAATAACTGTTTAACACCACCAACTTTTTGCACCCATCCCAACCAGGACCTAGAGTTCCATCTGGACATGTTGTGGACTTTTTTGTGTTCAATGATTTGAGTTGACAGGTAGTTGTTTGCTTTGTTGATTAATTGATAATGGATGCATTATTGACCATCACTGTTTAAACTTTCTTTTCATAAAATGTGAGTTGTAAAAAAGACCTAGAAACTGGACTGGACTGGACTTTATACATATGCTTGATTTGGTTTGATTTATGGTGTTATCAGTTATGTCATGGCGATCAGTTTTATTGATGGAAGAAATCAGAGTACACGGAGAAAACAACCGACCTGTTGCAAGTCACTGACAAACTTAATCACATAATGTAGTATTGAATACACCTCACCATGAGTGGGATTCGAACTCACAACTAGTGGTGATAGGTTCTGATTGCACAGGTAGTTGTAAATCCAACTATCACATATGTATGATGAGAAAGAAAATGGGCGTTTTCTGTATTGATATTTTACAAAATACCTCACCATCAACATTATCTATAGTCATACAATTACAATTACTTTATTACTACTGATTTTTTTTTATTACGAAGTGAGACATGATTTTAAACATTTTGTGTCAAATCTTTATATCATAATCACCAATGTTCTGTGTTTTTTTTTTTTATTCTTGATATCATTAAGATAAAATCCCTTGAATCATTTCAGCCAACAACATGTTATATTTTACAATTTTAATAGAAACCTGTGTTTATATATGCATGTAAAATAAATCATAAATGTGTTAAATGCACTATGTGATAATAATTTTACCATAATACAATATCCAGGTTTCACGTTCTAGTCAACGACTTTTGTCACTAACGGAAACCAAAACAACCACTTGACAGAATTTAAATTTAAAGGTGACTAGAAGTAAGTACATGCAATTTATTGTATAGGACTGAAAAAGAAAATTTAAATACAGTGGAACCTGTCTAATCTGACACACCAAGGGACCAGGTAAATGTATCGGATTGTACAGGATGTCAGAATACTCAGGGATTTTTTTAGTTAACTGAAATACTTTTGGACCTTAAATTTTTGTCGGATGTCACAGGATGTCGGAAAACTCAGGTGTCGGATTGCACAGGTTCGATTGTATATCCCATTTCATGACAGAGTGCATTAAATTGTTACACTCCTGGACAGTCACCAGTATACAATGAGACATGATAGTCTTTCAGAAATTACCTGATAAAGACAACTGGCCATTTTATATAGGTAATTTTGCATATATTTTGCATATTTAAAATTCATGGTGACCTTTCAGTCCAAGTTAATGCCAAGATGTATATACCTGAATAAGTTTTTCTGTTTATATCTTGCATTTGAAAAATATAAATTATAGCACTTTTTTGTTAAACAAGCATTAATGTTGCTAACTATCTCCATGACAACTTGCTGCAAATAATATTTGTACTGGTAATATGAAATCCAGTTAAGTTGTTCATCAGATATTTTCTTGCACACACACAAATAGAATATGTCTTTCCCTACGAGATTCTCCATCACAATATAAAAGCTCTTAAATTACTTAAATTAGTAATTAATTAATTTTTTAATGGCTTCTATGCATCGCCATTTGTCTGGTAAATAAAATGCTTCAAACACATGAGGAAATGGAGTGTCATATCCACAAACTCGTTGTACTGGAGCTTCTAAATTTAAAAAACATTCATTCTGAAAAAAAAGGAAAGAAACAATATAACTAAATGTTTCATCATATAAGATACTAATACATAAAAGCGACACAGAATTTCCAACAAATTACATTACTAGTTAAAAACCAAATAAAAAAGCTGTGTTTTTAATTGGTATATTATAATGATATCAAGTAGAAATATCAGGCGATTTTGTAATTCAGTTCTTCAACGGAAAAAAGGCTGTTAAGCATTCTTATCGCTGACACAACTAAAACTACAAGCAGAAAACTATAAATTAATTACATCTGATTTCAGTAGTCTGGCCACTATTGGTAATCATCATTATTCAGCCTCTTGTTCTACTTTTCAGCAACTAGTGTACAAATTTTATGAATATTTTTTATTTTATTTTCACCCTTTGATTTTTGTTGTTTAGTATACGTAGTCAGTTGTAGAAAAAAGTGTCATTTAACATTTGGTTAAAATCAATAGTCTTAAGGTATAGTAAATAAAAATAAAACTAGAGGCTCACATGAGCCTGTATTGCTCATGTGGAAAAGATTTATTCAGCTATATGTACATGTCATAGCATATGTTCAATTTTGATCTCCCAGTACTACCCAATACACTAGGTTAGGTCATGTAAATGATGTATTGGTACAAAATTGAATATTCAAATATTCCAATATATTTTGATCAAATTAGGCTTAATTTGCATATTTGTCATAAGTTAACAAAAATGCAAATTTGACAGAAAATGTAGAACATAGAAAAACATAAAGTGTATATTAAACAACTCATCACTATATACCTATTATTTAAATTTTTCGTCATAAGTTGGCAAAAATGCAAATATGACAGAAAAACGTAAAATGTTTGTTAAATAACTCATCAATATATACCTACTATTTAAATTGTAGATCATTCTACACAAGGACAATGCAGCATGATACAACTGCAGCAATTCAACAAAGAGCTATGAATTTATCTTTAAAAAGGAGATCCAGATAATTAATATATATGTCTGCTCACCTGTATTGTAGCTGTTACTTCTGAGGCAAAACCCATTGTGATTGGTGCTTCATGTGCTATTAAACATCTTCCTGTTTTATTTACAGACTGAAATACACAATAGATCTAATATAAGTAAATCACCATGGTATGTACAGGTGATAGTTCCCAGGGCTCAACACAAAGCTGTCTAGCATATACAGCCCTGGTGCTATAGGTTATAATGTGCCTGAAAATCATTTAGTCTACATTCTCAAAATGAACCAAATATGTAAATGATATAATATTTTTCCACAATTAGTGTTTATGGTCAATACCGGACATTCAATTCTGATATTCACTAGACTTGATGTATCACCAATCTCAATAAAATGCCACAATACTGCAGAAAAAGTGGTGGCATTATACAAGAGGCTGTATCCCGGAACGCCAACATTTTGAAAGATCAAAGAAAGTTGTCCTTCCTAATTAAGAGGGATTAAGGGGTCCCATTAAGGGTGAATGATCAGAGCAATCACAGGTAAATAAAGGTAAATTTGATTCTCTATTTGTATTTTCTATATAAATGGAATCAGATAAAATACGAAAACATAATAATGAAAATGTATTATTAGATTTTAAAACTATATAAGCACACATGAAATATGAAAAAATAATAATGAATATTTATTATTAAATTTTCAAACTATATAAGCAGACATGAAATATGAAACATAATAATGAATATTTATTGTTCAATTTTAAAACTATATATATGAAATATGAAAACATAATAATAAACTTTAAAACTATTATAAGCACTACATTTTGATCAGCTAGGGCTTCTCACTTTGATGTTGGTATTTAGCTTGGACGGGGAGCCCTTGGACCATCTGCTCTCCATTTGTTAAAGTTTTAATTAATGGCTTATTTTCTTATTGGATTTTTTAAAAAAATTACAACAAATAAATTAGTACATTTCTCATTTATTTTGTCATTTTCTTTATTTCAATTTTTCTTTTTAAAATCAATATATTTTACTTCATTTTCATTACATTTTAATTAAATATAGCATGTCATATTTCACTTATTAATTACTTTTTTAAAACTAAATTACAACAAATATATTATTTTATTTCTCATTAAATTTTTCATTTTCTTTATTTCAATTTTCCTTCATATATATATATATATATATATACATGTATTTTAAAAAATATAAATCACAAAAAAATATACTATTTAATTTCTTATTAAATTTGTCATTTTCTTTATTTAAATTTTTCTTCATATAATTTTTTTTTTAAATTACAAAAAATATATTATTTCATTTCTCATTTTCTTTATTTCAATTTTTCTTCTTAAATCAGTATATTTTACTTCATTTTCATTACATTTTAATTAAATATAGCATGTAATATTTCACTTTAAAAAAAATTAAATAACAACCTTAAAGTGGCCCCAACTTAATTGCTAAAACAACAATCTACACTATATGATGTTTTAAGAATGTTGGCATTCCGGGAACACCTCATACAAGATTATACTTTTACAATTGTAAGTTCCGGGAACACCTCATACAAGATTATACTTTTACAGTTGTAAGTCCATCAGGTAGAATTTACTCTGTTCAGATGTCAGTGATGAATTCCATTATATTTTAAAATGTATATAATGACAGAATATTATGTACAAGTTCATTGTATTTCCATATAGTGGACCGTTTAGTGTGCTCCCCTCGAGTGTGGTAGGTCGTGAGTTCCAGCTACCATACAATCATGATCAAGATGATCCTGTTGTTTAAGTGAGCTTAAGCACTATAAAAATCCAACTAATCGTGTTGGTCTAGTACAAAGCGAACATTATCATCATCTCATTGAAAATTAACTTGTTCTTGCCATGATATAGCTAAAAACAATTGCTGAGTCGGCATTAAACAACAATCACTCACTCCATACATGAATTTTAAATTTTGGTATTTTTTAGGCAAGAATAAGGTTTTCCTAATAATACTTATATTTTGGAGGGTACTGTATTTGTTGTGGCTTGGTAAATATTAAGCCCTGATGTGCATTACAGCAGCAGCTGTACTTTTTCTTACATTTATCACAGTTTCTTCATCCCATGGCAGTATTGTTCTTAGATCTATTACTTCACAGGAGACATTTAATTTCTCCTGTGCTAAAGTAGCTACTTCACGTAATATATGTACTTGTGTTCCATATCCAATTAATGTTACATCATCACCTGAAATAGAATTAACAGACTGATTAAAAGCATCAATAAAAAAAAAAAAAAAAAAAAAATGAAAATTGAAGAAAAAGAAATGTCTTGGTCATAGAATGCAATCTCAATAAAATTTGAGTATTGTTTTTCATAAATTGGAGCTAGTATTTTGTGCTGCTGCTGAAATCAGTTGTTACTTCGACATCACATGAGTTGTCTTCTCCTGGCTGTGATCATATTGTAATTAAATTTTCATCTACCTATGAAATCTGTGCCTATCACCACTAACTACCTATGAAATCTGTGCCTATCACCACTATCTACCTATGAAATCTGTGCCTATCACCACTATCTACCTATGAAATCTGTGCCTATCACCACTATCTACCTATGAAATCTGTGCCTATCACCACTAAAGCTGTGAGTTGAATTACTGCAAATGGTGAGGTGTACTCTATACAACCTTATGTGATAAACTTTGTCAGATCTTTGTCATAATTATGTTAGTGGTTTCTCTGGGTACTTCAGTTTCCTCCTCCAATGAAAAATAATCAAAATACATAATCAACAAATCCCACCAACATGGACAAACAACCCATAAAACTGATACAATTGGATAAGTTTGTACAATGTATTTCAATTTCATAACTGCGTTTATTGACAATTAAGAATAATAATTATGTAGACATCTAATTAAATGTCCACAAAATGTTTCTAGATTGACCTTCATCTGCTTTGTACTCTCATAGTCAAAAGATTGAAATGACATGATAAATTTTCAAATATTTGATCAGTAATTTTGTTGAAACATATAAATTTTTCAAACCTTCTAACAGGACTTCAGCTTGTCCTATAGGTAATGTATAATCTCCTGTTGGTACCTCTTCTATGGCAGATCTGTACAATATTTTTGGTTCAAAGAATATACAAGGATTATTATCTCTAATACAAGATAGGAGTAAACCTTTAGCTTGGTGTGGTCCTCTTGGTATAACAACCTGTAAAATATCACATATTTATTCATTGATTTCACTACTTTTACATTTAAACCAGAGGCTCGCTTGAGCCTGTCTCTGACTTGGTATGCCTGTGTTTAGTGAAGTCTGGATTTTGATAAAAATAAGCTTGTATGAGAAGAATGAGAGCAAGAAGAATTCAGGATAAAACAATGTCTCCCTTTATTGAAGGGGAGACATATCTATTTTATTCATTTTCACAGGGGGTCATACGATAACTTTT
Source organism: Gigantidas platifrons (assembly GCA_002080005.1). NCBI lineage: Eukaryota > Metazoa > Mollusca > Bivalvia > Mytilida > Modiolidae > Gigantidas > Gigantidas platifrons. The sequence goes on from MJUT01041800.1 coordinate 128,225, forward strand.
TCTAATACATCATTTTAAAACAAAGTATTTTTGCATTACCTCTCTTATATGTCTTCTGTAAACTAATAATAAAACCAAGAATGAATGAATTAATGCTTCTATAGGCAGGTGTTTATTAACCCCACATTAAAACAACTATGAGTGCATTACTTCCCCTTGCCGGTTTACCATATATATTATTCCACTATATAAATTTAACTCTAGTAATGAGATCATTTGATTGGTCTAGAGCAGCCCATGTGACATGTGACAAATCATCGTGTCACCCTCCCAAATTGCATCGTGTCACCCTCTCAATTTGTTTTGCTGTCGAGAAAGATATTTTTTAAATCAGAGTTATCTCGATTTGAATTTTCCTGTATTTAAAATTTTACCTCAAAACAAAATGGCCAAACGATTTCACATTCCAGACGACACTAAAATCGAAGAATTACTTGAACAAAAAGATGCTAAAAATACAACGTCCTCCGTTAGATGTTTCAGATAATTTTTAGAGGAAAGCGGGCGGGAGACAAACTTCGAGGCATTTGAAATCGCTGAACTTGATGGAGCCCTTAAGACTTTCTATGCAGGTGCCCGAAAAGAAGACGGATCTAACTGTACTTTTAACATTAATGTTACAAATCAACAGCCGTAGTAAAAGAAAATGTGAAACATTTCCATGTGTTATTCATGTTATTTTATTATTGTTTCATTTTCATAAAATTTGTTCTTGTTGAAATATAAATTACTGTTTAATTTGTCTCCTTCTTCAAACTCAAATATTACAGATCTCTGGAGTAGACTTGGTGTGTTGACACTTAAACTTTAATCAACTCTTGCTTTTAATATAGCATGCATCAATAGACATACATGTCAAAAGGAAACACTATTTTCATAACATGATAACACAAGTAACAAAAAACATAATGTTCCATAAGAATATAAATGTGGACAAATTACAAAAAGTACATGTACATTTTGCAAATGAATAGTGGAATAAAACATTAATTTCCCTTTTAATAGGGAGATATGAAAATTTATTCACTCTCAAAAATCATATTTCCCTCGGGGGAAATTTGATTTCCTCAAGTGAACAAATTTTCATATCTCCCTATTAAAAGGAAAATAAATGTATACTATTACCTTAAGACCTGGTATGTGTGCAAAGAAAGCTTCAGGACTCTGTGAATGATACATTGCTCCATGACCAACAGCACCTGTAGGAGCTCTAATTGTTAGTTTACCACAGTCAAATATATTTCCTGTTCTGTAGCGAAACTTAGCTGCTTCATTTGTTATCTACAACATATTCATAGAACTGTCAATATTTCTAGCTTTTTTCGACTACAGGTACATAAAATTAATTAATTAATTAATTAAACTATAATTTGATATCAACTTAAATTTATTTGTTAATTTAGGAAAATATAGAGAATTAATATATATTTCAAGACAAGAAAAAGTTGGAAAAGAGATTGTGCCACATTTCCATTTTCTAAATCTATTATTAAAAACTCTAATTTCTTCTGATTAAAGCTCATGTTGAACGCAATTTTACTTATGCATTGAATCTACTTTGTTTAAATTTCCACATAGAAAATATAAGTGTAGCAATCGTAGACATAAAAATGTGATATTGCGCCAAAAAATAAATATAAACCTGATCAAAAGCTGGAAAGATATAATCAGCAAACTGAATTTCAGCAATAGCTGTGGCTCCAGCACAAGCTAATCCTATACCAAATGCTACTATACCCTGCTCACTTAGTGGACTGTTAAATACTCTGTCACGACCTGTAAAATAACAAGTGATTGTTCTGTATGTTGTTTGCGAGTGGAAAAATTTAATACTTGGTGCATGTTTACTAAATACTCTGTCAATTCTACAAAATGTGTGTTATGTGTTTACTAGTTAATATTTATAGTTCCTAGATAAACAGTTGTATATAAAAGAATTTATCACAAACAAATTCAGGCGTTTAAGGGTATTCCATGATGTGAGAATGATAAATCGTGTAGAGTGAAATTTGAATTCTTTTATTGGTTATTTTAACGTAAACTAGATCAAAGTCATGAATGGATCCGTGTCGCTGCATATCACTGACCACATTTTAAATGCCACGATTTGGTAAAAGGCTGTATATATGTAAGTGTATAATATCTAATTAAAAACAAAATAGTACAAGTGGAAAGTGTGGTTAATCGTTGGACTTTCAGATTATATAAATTTGGGGGGAAATGATTATGCTTTATACATAAAAAATCTGTCCAAAATAGATGTTACATATCTTCAACATGTTTGCATTTACTGTGCGAAGTTTGAATAATGTTACATTACACAAATTTGTACCCTAATATAGATGCTTCATAAGTACAGACTAAATGTTGTGAGTTTGATGCATGATGATGGTAAGGTGTACTAGAAATTTTATGTAAGAAAGTTTGTTAGTTGCTTGTTGGTGGTTTTGCTACTTTGATTTGCACGATTTTAACTGAAATTTTTATCGAAAATGGAGTTTCACACCCAAAAACCAAACCAACTATATATGTAGGTTGCATATGTGTTAAATATGTAGTAAGTATATAATATTGTAAACAAAGATTTAAAATGACATACAATATAACACTATTTGTAAACTGACCATATCTGTCTTTTAATTCTACACTACATCTGAAAACTCCTCCAAAGGCAACATCTTCTCCAAAAAGTACTGACAATGGAATGAATGACAAAATTAACAATTTGCATTTCCTGGTTTTTGAAGAAAAGTGTTTCTTAAGGACACATTCTTATTTGCTGGTTGCAATATCTTTACCATCTTCGCTAGCCAAGGGTTACGATCCGCTCCTCTCCTCTTCACCCTTGGCAGATTAAGTCCCAATTTCTGGTCACCACGGTATTGTTTACTATTCGATGCAGCTGTATGGGTGGCTGCGTCCAATCAAAATGCGTCTAACAAAAGATCACGCAACGATCACATGCAGAGAAAGAACTAGAGGCTCCTAGGAGCCTGTAATTGCTCACCTGGTTTTCAATTTGACATCTAAAGTTGATAGAAATGTGGGGTGTTACACATAATTTTGAAAGTGGGTCACCCAAAGATCATTTCAACTCAAATTTCTAAGCAAAAAATTTTGCTGTGATTTTTATCTCATAATATTCCTAAACTGGCTGAAAAAATCTCACAGAAAAACACAGAATATATGTTAAACTACTCATTGCCATGTAGCTGCAGTTAAAATTTCAGTTCATTTTGATTTGTAATAAAGCAGAATTTGACAACTAAAGAAATATCTATTTTTAGTAACAGCAGCCATTTTGAATGGAGGGCAGGGCTGTCGGACACATATTGAAAGGGGACCACCCAAGGACCATCCCAGCCAAATTTGCTTTAATTTGGTTCAGCGGTTTCAGAGGAGAAGATTTAAATGTGATCTTTTATCAAAATATGCCTAATTTGCATAATTGGTATAAATCGTCTGAAAGACAAATTTCACAGAAAAACCTGGAATATATGTTAAACTACTCCTTGCCATGTAGCTGCAGTTAAAATTTGAGCTCACTTTGGTTTATACTAAAGCAGCAATGGAATATTGAAGAAATTTCTATTTTTAGTAACAGCAGCCCCGCTGGTGGCCATCTTGGATTTTCAATCGGTCCAAAAAGTAACAACACTTGGTTAGCAGCTTGCAATGATCATTCATGACAATTTTCAATTCCATCCTCCATGTAGTATCGGAGAAGAAGATCATTAAAACTTTCAGCCAATCAGTGGCTTTTATAGCCCCTGGCAGCCATGTTAGATAACCGATTGTAACGAAAGTAACAACACTTGGTTAGACCATGCAAATGAACATTCCTGCCACATTTGGTCCCATTTGCTTCGGTGGTTCTCTAGAAGAAGATTGAAATGTTTATGGACGGCTGGACGCCAAGTGATGGCAATAGCTCACATGACCCTTTGGGTCAGGTGAGCTAAAAATGTAAACAATGGCGACATGTGGAGAAAACTGTAGACTTTGTCATGAATCTTTGCCCCCCAAACACAGAAGAACGATATTTACAGAAACTTTTAAGGTATTTGCTCAATTAATATTTTCTCACTTCGAACAGGTAATAGTACAACTGTTCTCATTGGTTGATAATGATGTAATGCAAATGGGCTGAACTTCATAAATCCGCTAGAGGGCGATACGCGAGAATTAAAAAATTCTGACTTAAATCTGTCAAGGCGGAAGAGGAGAGAAGCGGATCGTAACCCTTGGCTAGCGAAGATGTATCTTTACAAACACAGATATTACGATTGGATTACTTTTTGTGTTCAATTCAATTAGAATGCCCCACGCAATTGGTCAAAAGGTTGACTCTTGACTTCAGAAGTGAAACTTCATCAGCCAATGAAGCCCACAACCATATTTTTTCAACCAAGAAATATTTTTGAACATCATGAAAACTACACACAATAACAAAGTTGGAAATGATTAAAATTAAAACAATATACGGTAATAATTTCAATTGTATTTAGTAATGCAAAAATGTAATTATAAGAATTGAATGCATTTTTTTAGTTTCATAGGGTTAAATAGCATTGACTTAAGTACATTTTGCATGAATCATGGTAGAAACACAAAGATTAATGATTGATTGATTGATTGTTGGTTGTGGCAAATGTTTCATGTATATTCAGGACGGCACAAAGATCAAGTTAATGTCTTGAAATCAAGATACTTTCAGAACCACACATTCTTTAGTCCAATGCTTTTTTGTTTATCTCTTAAAGCTTACTATTCTTTGTTTTACCTGCTGTTGGGTCTGTAGACAACGCAATATCTAAAGCATTGTTGATGGCCTGTACTAGATTCATACGAGTTGTCTCCCCTTAATAAAAATAGAAAAAGATATACAAGCATTAAAACAAATAAGGATATTTCCACAAGGTAAATGTAATCATAATTGATCTTAGCTTGAAGAAAATTGATTGTTGAAAAATTATGCACTCTTGTGTTCTTATGTAATTTCCAAACTGGAATAACAGACTGAAGAATGAAGTAGCAAAGTTAAACCATGCCATAAAGAAGAATAAGTTCATATTTTAAAGTTTCATTTTGTGTAAAAATAATCTCCAAGAACCATTTACTTATAAATCATTAAACACAAAATATAAGTGAATCACATCAGTAGGACATTTTAGAATTATCTAATCTTAATGGTTTAACATCAATAATTTATTGCATTAAATTGAACTTTAATTCATAAAAAACAAACAAAAAGTTAGGCGAAGTTAGCCATGATAAATTGTAAGATTAAAGTTACACCAAATTCAATCTGTCAAAAAAGTATAGTCAAATAAATGGTAGCAAGTTAATTGCATACATGCAATTGAGCTCGGGAAAAGGATACCACAGATATAGCTATATACACATGGCAAGTCTGCTTCATATCTTGACCTACACCTAGAACTTGATGATTATGGCCTGTTAAGAACAAAACTGTATGAGAAAAGAGATGATTGCATTGTGAACTTTCTATTTTATATGTAAGTAACATTCAAGCAGCATTTGCAAATGGAGTTTATATCTCTCAGTTGATACCATATTCCAGAACTTGTGGTTTCTATCATGATTTCCTTGATAGAGTGATACTGCCAACAAAAAAGCTACTGAACGCAGGATTCCTAGTGGTAAGTTGAAGTAAACACTTTGAAAGTCGTACTGTAGCATGGCTTGGTTGACATCTACGGAATATGTCACAAGTGAACAAGGATATGTTCTGTTTGCCATATAATCAAAACCCACTCTTTTTCCCACGTGTGACTTGTCATTAAATTTTTAATTAGAGTAGAATAACAGGCATCACCAGTGGAGCAGGAGCTGTTTGTCCTTCTGGAGCATCCAAGTTCACTCCTCTTTTTTAGTGGGGTTCATAGAGATAGCAAACCAGTCTAGATTAGATGTAGCTAGGATTATGGCTAGGATTGCGATTAAGATGGCCGCCATTAGAGTAGTGAGTTAATTTCAGCTCTGCAGTTTTTGGCTTTTTTAAGCTGGATTTTGATGTAAGACAGCATTAGAAATAGAATCATCTTGTGTGGAAATTTTTCAGCTTTATAAAAATGCTTTTTGAGTGGAAAAACATTGAATTTTGTGATCTTAATCAGTGAAAACAGATTCTTGTAACCAACATTTAAAGGCTATTGATATGGATTTTTTAAAGTGATTTACCAACCATTATGCCTACTGGGGATAATAGTCAAAAAGGTGTGAAGACTGTACAAACTATGCTCGCAGCAAAAAAGACAGGGAACACTTCTAAAGATAATCCTCCCAAGCGTGACAAAAGAACTCATTCAGATGTAGCAGAAGACAGTGTAGAAGGAATTGATTTAATGAGTATTCACAGTGACTTAGGTGAAATTAAAAAATCCCTTCAGGCTACTTGTACCAAGACTGATCTAGAAAGTGCAGTTAACTGTTTAGTCAAGCAAAGTGATTTGAATGACCTCGTTACATCTATTGTCAACAAATTATTAGTAACATTTAAAAAATCATTCTCACAGGAAATTGAAAGTAAAGTGAAGGAAAAAACTGGAAAGATACAGGATCAAATTGATTCATTTACTATTGAGAATGAAAACTTAAAGGAAAGATTGAGAGACAAAGATAAGAAAATCGATTCTTTAGAGGAAATGATGCTAATAGAAGATCTTTTGATGCTCTAAAGTTGGGAAACCATAACGAACAATATTCTCGTAAGCACAATATCAGAATGTTGAATTTCCCAGAGAGAAAGGATGAAAACCTGAGAGAGGACTTTGTGAAACTAGTTAACACTGAGCTCAAGGTCCACATTTCACCTAGTGATGTGCAAGCTATACACCGAATACCTGGTAAAGATAGAGGAATTAGACCTGTGATTGTAAAAGTGAAAAACACTGAAGTTAAAATTAACATTATGAGGAAGAAGAGAAATTTAAAGAAAGACATTCGTTTCCATGACGATATTACACAAAGTAATCTAGGACTTATGGCTAGACTTAAGAGAAGTGAAAGGTTTGAAAATGTGTGGTTTTATAACTGTAATGTATATGCAAAGCTAGCTGAGGGTCCAATAATTAAATTTGACATTTTTGACAATATTGAGGAAAAGTTGAGAAAGAAAAGATAAGAACATGTATGTATTTAAAATGAAATGTAAATAAAAATTATAGCTACTATTTAAATCTATAAAATGTCTTTGAATAACTATTATGATATGTACTTTGTGTAATGTTAGTATTATGATACAATACTGCTGTGTGTTAATATTGTGATATATGCAGGGTGTGATGTTCATATTATAATTGGTACCATGTGTCATGTTAAATTAAAATTTATAGAGTCTAGTATTCCATCCTCTGTCAACATAAATATTAGAAGGGAAGATACCTCTTATCTATGTTTCTCTTTGGATATATTTCTGTTTTGTTTGTTTGGTTTGGTTTGGTTTTTTTTTTTGTGTAAATAAACCTACTCACAAGAAATATATTCCTTGTATTTGAACATTTTACATCAATACGGTTTTTCCATCTCCTCTTTATCATGGTACTTATGCCTACTTCAGTACTTGTACTCCAATATTATAGTATGTGATTTTTAATAAGGGAAGCAATTTTTGTTCACATAAATGATTGTTTTAAATGTTGATATTATGATATGTACTATGTGTAATGTTAATGTTATAATGTGTATCATGTATGGTGTTAATATTGAAATGTGTACGTGTTTATATTATGATACAGTATGTGCTGTATGTGTTGTTAATATTGTGATATGTATTATGTGTGATGTTGATATTAAAATGTGCACTAGGTGTTGTGTTACTAATATCATTTTTATTTATGGTAATGATTTTCTATTACACCAATGTGGTTTTCAGTCATTTTAACGACTCTTAGTGGTTTTAACCTGTTTTTTGGTAAACTTGTTTTAGTATGTTTTGTATATGTAGTCTTGGTTCTTTTCATTTTATTTTCATTTGTTTGACACTGCTCTTAGAATTTTATCCATTTGTAAATGTATGTTATGGTATGTAAAGCGCCTAGAGTAATTTCTAATTAATATTGGCGCTATATAAGCATATTTAATAATAATAATAATACCCGGTAATAATAATGTGTACTACAAAAATGTAAGTGTAATATTAATGTTATAATGTGTACTATGTATATTGTTAATTTAAAGAATATAATATACATGTACACCCCCTCCCCTACCTTTTTCTCCACTTTAATACTAGAAGGGAGACAACTCTTATTTATATTTATCTGGATCTATTTTTTTTGTTTTTTGTTTTTTAAATTTAAGCATTATCTTATAAATTCAGTAACTTTATATCAGCTTATAATATGTAGCTTTAAATAAACCTACTTGCAAGTAATATATTCCTTGTTTTTGAAATAAATATCATTATACATGTATATGATTCATTGTTCAATCTCCTCTTTACTAGTATCCTTATACCTACTTGTACTCCAGTGTATGTGATTTTCAATAAGGGAAACAATTTTTGTTCACATAAATGATTGTTATAAATGTTGATATTATGATAAATATTATGTGTGATGCGTTACTATTAAAATGTGCACTAAGTGTAGTGTTAATGTTATAATATGTACTATGTATATTATTAAAATCCAATATGCCCCCCTTTTTGTCCACTTTAACACTAAAAGGGGAGAAAACTCTTTTTATTATTATCTTTGGATTTTTTTTTTTTTTTTTTGAAACAGTATCTTATAAATTCAGTAAGTTTACATCAGTTTATATGCAGCTTTAAACATACTTACTTGCAAGTAATATATTCCTTGTTCTTGAAATAAAAATCATTATACATGTAAATGTTCGTTCCATCTCCTCTTTACTATTATCCTTATACCTACTTGTACTCCAATATAGTAGTTATATTCAATAAGGGAAACAACTTTTGTTCACATAAATGATCGTTATAAATATTTATGATATGTATATATAGAGTATAACTAATCGTAGATTTTGAATATCAAAATAAGACCATGAGTGACCGAAGTACGCATAAGGATTAAACGAGTGGGCGGAACTTGTTCCGTCCACGAGTTTAATCGTTAATGCGTATTCGGTCACGAGTGGTCTTATTTTGATATTCAAAATGTATGATTTAGTTATACTGTTTATTATATAGACTTTCAAAATTTCTTATATATATATATATATATTTTTATTTGTATATTTGATTGCACGCATGTGAATCTACGAGCAATGATACTACAGGGTTCAGTTGGAAGGATCTGCCATCTTGAAAATGTGAAATCCTATTTTTCATATTTACAACAATGTACAAAAATAATTAAAATGCTTACCTTGAAAGCTTATTTTAGTTAAATTAAATCACAATTGAAGCGTATACGAAGCCAAATAGTGTCTAATCTTTACGTTTCAAACTGCAAGTCTTCATATGACGTCAATGACGTCATCTTGGATATGTGCCAAAGTCATCAATAACATTTCGCGGAATTGTTTCAGCTTACAATCGTATGTGTATTCACCGTTGCACAACAAGGGACGTAACCATCACACTTATAGTTTTGCAAAAGTAGTTCCGGCAGGAAAAAACTGATATTTCACATGTGAAATACCGGAATTTATTTCACGGATAAATACCCATGATTCACACCTATCTATATAATAAATATATATATTTGATTACTGCCAAACTGTGAAATAATATCTGTTGTAATTAACAGGTATGCCTTTATAATTATCACCAACTGTCAAGTGTCATCTTATAAATGTGTGTGTTTGTATGAATGTGTATTGTAAAATTTGTATTGTTGTATATGAAATACATGTAGTAGATTGGTTCCTGAATTTTGTTTTTGTTGCTTCATATTTTAGATATGGATAATACTGTTACAGTTCTCTCAATGAATGTAAGGGGTCTTTTCTCAAGTGTTAAAAAAGGAAATGATGTTTTTGATTGGGCAAAAGGGAAAAATACTTCAATTGTTTGTTTTCAAGAAACCCATAGTAGTAAAGAGGTTGAAAAACTTTGGGAGGATGAATGGGGAGATACATGTTCTTTCAGTCATTTTAATAACAGAAGTGCTGGTGTTTGTGTTATGTTTAAGAAAGGTCTATATTATACTGTTCATGATTCAAAGATTGATCAGAATGGAAGATACATAATTTTAGATATTAGTTTATTTGATCAAAGATTAACATTTGTGTCTCTTTATGGCTATAACAGTGATGAACCGGAATTTTTTAAAGAAATTATGAAACATATTGCTTCTTATTCTAACACTAGTTATTTATTGTGTGGTGATTGGAATGTTGTTCAAGATACTAGTATTGATACATATAATATTATACATAATAGAAACCAAAATTTGAGGGAGAAAATCGAAGAAATGTTAGAAACCTTTGAATTACTAGATCCATGAAGAACCTGTTTTCCAAATGGTAGAAAGTATACCTGGCGTCAAAGCTCCCCAATAAAACAAAGTCGTCTTGATTATTTTCTTGTATCTGAGGATCTTTTTTCACTTATGAAAAATACAAAAATAATTCCAGGATATAAAACTGATCATTCAGCAATCACTTTCACTTTTTCTGCCAGTCTTGCTAGAAGGGGAAAGGGGTATTGGAAATTTAATTCTCAGTTAAGAGATTTTGTTTATGTAGAGAAGGTTAAGACATGTATTAAAGACACTGTGTCTGAGTACTATTTATCTGGAGATATTAATGATCTTTTAAATGTTGAACTTACATGTAATGACCAAGTATTTTTTGAAATTCTTAAGATGAAGATCAGAAGTATTTCAATATCTCATAGTATAACAAAATCAAGGGAAGAAAAAGACCTTACCCTTAAACTTGAAAAGGATATTCTTAATTTAGAAGATATTATGAACTCATCACCAAGTGAATTAATACAATCGTCTTTAAATAATAAAAAAATAGAGTTGGAAAGGAAAAGGGAGGAAAAGGTAGAGGGTATACTTCTCTGATCAAGGGCAAACTGGCATGAAAATGGAGAAAAATGCTCGCAATACTTTTGTAAACTAGAAAAGAAAATTTGTATTAAAATAACTATAACTGAGCTTATTGATGACGCAGGTCATCATATATCAGATCAATCTAAAATTCTCCTTCAACAACACGATTTTTACAAAACATTGTATTCAACAAAAAATTTAGATTGTAATGACGAGTCCTTTTTTAATCATAATATTAAACTCGCAGAAGAACAGAAAGACTTGTGTGAAGGTAATATAACATTTAAAGAATGTGCCCAATCACTGAAGTTAATGACAAATGGAAAAAGTCCAGGTTCGGATGGATATACTGTAGATTTTTATAAATTCTTTTGGAAAGATATTGGTCCATTGCTTTATAGGTCATTATATTTAGCCTATGAGTCTGGAAGCTTCACTGATTTTCAGTATCAGGGAGTCATAACATGTATTCCAAAAGAAGGAAAGGACAGGCGTTTTATTAGCAACTGGAGACCAATAAGTTTATTAAATACTGACCTTAAAATAGCTTCTGCTGTAATTGCTAATAGAATTAAACCTCTATTACCATTTATTATTAGTGATACACAAAAAGGTTTTATAAAAGGAAGATTTATTGGGGAAAATACAAGACTGTTGTATGATTTGATGCATTATCTTGAACAACATAACAAAACCGGTCTATTACTTCTTGTAGATTTCGAGAAAGCATTTGATTCAATTGAATGGAAGTTTTTGAAAAAAGCCCTCTCAAGTTTTAATTTTGGACCATCTGTTTGTAAATGGTTTGAACTATTCTATTCAAAAGCCAAAAGTTGTGTTATAAATAATGGTCACATGTCAAATTTTTTTTCTCTAGAAAGAGGCTGTCGACAAGGTGATCCGCTTTCACCGTATTTGTTCTTAATCGGTGTGGAGCTACTTTCATTAAAATTGAAGGCCAACCAAGACATTCATGGTATTATTATCAATGAAGTTGAATCTCTTATAAGTTTGTATGCTGATGATACCTTTCTTATTCTAGATGGGAGTGAAAATTCATTGAGGGAGGCTCTTGAATGTTTTGAATCTTTTTACAAGGTGTCTGGTTTAAAAATGAATTCATCCAAAACAAAAGCTGTGTGGGTTGGAAACAAGAAGTATTCAGATCAAATTATTTGTCCAAATATGAAACTAAATTGGTCTCATGAAAACTTTAAGGTTTTGGGAATTGAATTTTCACTTGATTTAAACTGTATTACAGATGTAAATTTTACAAAAAAAATCAAGGAAGTTAAGGCAATACTAAAAAGTTGGCAGCATAGAAAACTGACATTACTTGGTAAAATTACAGTTATAAAAACTCTTGCACTACCAAAGCTAATTCATTTACTGACATCTTTACCAAATTTACCTCTGGAAAAAATAAATGACTTAAATTCACTTTTTTATAATTTCATATGGAACAGGAAGCCAGATAAGATAAAGCGAAGTACTTTAATCGGTGATATATATCAGGGGGGATTGAAAATGATAGATCTTCAATCATTTAATATTTATCTGAAAGTAGGTTGGATAAAACGATTATTTTCCAATATAGATGGTGATTGGCAAAAAGTATTATTATTCAATCTTCAAAGCTATGGTGATGAAAGAATTTTAACTTTTCAGAAAGAAAAGCTAAAAGAAGTTGCTATGAAGCTTACAAATCCTTTTTGGAAAGATGTTCTGTCTAGCTATCATTTAGCGAAACCTCATAAAAAAGTTTAATACTGATGAACTATTGTCTCTTGATATCCTTAATTTTGTACCAGTATTACTGATTTTAATTATTATATTAGAAGGATAGAACATAATGTGCAGTATGTATGTGATCTTATTGATCCACATACTGGTAATTTTTATACTTTTGAACAGACTAGAAATAAACTGAATACCAATAATTTTTTGAAGTACTATAGTCTGGTGTCAAATTTTCCCAAGTACATCAAAGATCATCTGAAGGAAAACTGTGTAAATGTAAATTTCGACATACTTAGTAAAAAAGATGCCTATTTAGAAAGAATAGTTCATAGTAAAAATGTTAGGTTTGTCTATAAAGGTCTTTACCAACAGAAAAAATTTCCAAATGGAAAAAAATTCTTGATTGTGAAATAACAAATTGGTCAAAATATTTTATTATTTTTAAAAAATCTTGTAAAAACTCATATCTTCAAAATTTTCAATTTAAATTGTTACACAGGATCATTCCTACCAATTCCTTTTTACATAAAATAAAGCTCAAGAATACTAATTCATGTACATTTTGCAAAATTCATGATGAAACTATTGAACATCTATTCTTTGACTGTGCTGTGACACAAATTTTTCTCAAATCTTTGACAAAACAATTAAAACAATATTACAAAAATTTGATTTTTGACAAAAAAGAATATTTCTTTGGTTTTGAGTCAGGGGATCTTCTTGTTAACCTGATTTTAATTATTGCAAAAAATTACATCTTCAAGTGCAAACTCAATGAACAAAGGCTAAGTATTGTAGAATTTAAACATAAAATTATGTGGTACCCTTCACTTGAACAATATATATCAAAGAAAAACAATACCATTTTAGCATTTGAAAAAATGTGGACCCCCTTACAATATATTTTCAAATAATCATAATATTTTTTGTTTGTTTGATTCATATAGTGATGAGATTCTTTTTTCAGCTTTTTTGATTAAGTACAAAATGTCAGGAGCAATTTCATATTTTAGAAAAACAAAATGGTAAGAGAGTGTGTGTGAAAGATGAATGAAAGTGATTATTACTATTACATTGTATATATTATTATTTCTTTATTTTGTTTATCATAATGTAAAACCAATGTAGTCACAAAACTTATTGATTTGAAAACCCCTGTCACACCCTAGTCAGGTGGTGATGTAAGGGAATTTATAAAATCCTGACTATATATGAAAAAAAAAAAAAAAAAAAAAAAAAAAAAAAAGGATTATGGCTACAGGTGCCCTAATCTCGCACTCGTCACAACTTCGGCTGATTCTGTACCTTCATCAAACCTCGTCCGTATTACGATAGCTCCCATTGGAACTACTTTCACAAATCTTCAATGAAGGAGGTATTAAAGTAATTTCACTTTCGAATATTCGTCCAATAATAATATATTTTCATTCGTCCCAATGTCGGCCGATTCCGTACCTTCATCAAAGACAGCAAACTCTATACACTCAACTATGGTCGCCATTTTAGAACTTATTCGCGGTGCGCAATGTTTGATTGAAGTGATACAGTCTTCCAGCGAAGAAATGTGGCGCGTAGACGCATATCAAATACCGTATTACAGCCGAGGGATTGAGGAAGAGAAGTGGACACATCCGAGGCTTGCCGATTGCTAATCTGGTTGAGATTTGACTTCCGAAGACATACAGAGCAGAAAACTTCTTCGGGAGTCTAATCTCAACGTGATTAATACAGCAAAAACAGGGGGTGCAAGACAAATCGGCGCTTGGTTTAAAATCGGCACCTGGACAAATTGGCCCTTAGACTAATCTGCACTCAATAATATAGACAAATAGCTAAAACTAGGTTTCCATACTTCAGATCTAAGATATGCGAATGAATAGGTAGTAAATTATGATTTGTTGCAATTTCCACCTGGACACCGATGTATATGTGAAAACTGTGTATAGGCGCGAGTGTGATTATTGAAATTTTACTCATGTGCTGTAATCTTAAATTAAAATTAAATTAAAAAAAATATAGTCTTGATTATTATTAAAGTAGTCATAACAGTTTATCAATATGGGAGGGGCCCGGGTGGCTCAATGAGTTAGGTCGTTGGATCTAACAGCTCATACAAGCCTATCACCAATACGGCGTAGGTTCGCTCCCCGCTTTGTAAATTACAAAAAGGGTGTACTCGACTCACAGTCGCAAGTGATAAAGTTTACCAGTTGCTTGCCCAGGGTCGGTGGTTCTCTCCAGGTACTCTGGCTTCCTCCACCACAAAAACTGGTCGCCATGATATAACTATTGCCGAAAGTGGCGTTAAAACACCAAAATCAAATCAAATAAAAGGCCGTTGACCACTGGTCCCCCGACGCCAAGGTTATATCGTAAGATTAAATTTTGAAACTACTGTAAACTAGAGGGTCAGGTGAGCCTGTATCACTCATAATTCTGAAAGGGGACCTTCCAAGGACCATTTTGAAGTAAAAAAAGGGGAGTAACTCTGGTTAGATTTGTCGAAAAATCATCATTATCGAACTTGACCTAGATATTCATGAGATACACTTACATACCAAACCTAGTTTCAATCTGACTTTTTGTTCACAAGTTATAATTTGGAAACCAAAATATTAGCAATTTTGAAGTATAAAAAGGGATGTAACTCTGGTAAGATTTGTCGAAAAATTATCACTATCGCACTTGACCTAGATATTCATGAGATACATTTACATACCAAACCTTGTTTCAATCTGACAATTAGTTCCCAAGTTATCATCTGGAAACCAAATATTTAGCAATTTTGAGGTATAAAAAGGGGCACAACTCTAGTAAAAATTGTCGAAAAATTGTCATTATCGAACTTGACCTAGATATTCATAAGATACACTTACATACCAAACCTAGCTTCAATCTGACTTTTCATTCACAAGTTATCATCTGGAAACCAAAAAGCACACGGACGACACCCATTTCTATAGTCCCCTTCGACGGGGGACAATCAATATGCGCCAGTAAGCAGGAAGAACACACAGAGCTGAACTGCAACATTTATTCAACAAAGGTCAAAAGTGACAATACGATATTGGTATAAAGGGGATAACTACTACAGTACATACTGGTGCAACCCCCCCCCCTTTTTTTTTTTTTTTGCACAAAGATCTGATACATTGGAAGAAAAAAGTCTTTTGAATAAAACTGACTACATTACTCCGTAGCCTTTTGTATGAAAGGAAAATAACAAACTACTGTACTAAAATAAGAATAACAAGTACATTAACTACAATAACAAAACTATGTACTGACCCTACGACGAGTGAGCACTACTAAGACATTTCATAGTCTTTAAAGCCTATGGGCGCCCTAAGCTCACTGCGCTTGCGGAGTGCACGTTGGAAGTTTTGTTCACCGTCCATATTAGTTTCTGTGGTATAAATTTGGGGTGGGAGACCTTCTGCATTTTCTAAGTCGTTAAGGTTTTCACATATAAGAATAGGAGGAACTTCCGGGGGATCGGGTGTAGGATCAACGATTTGTTTAGGGTAATTTTTCATTGGGTACTGATCATCCATATCTGACTCATTATCGTCGTTCGATGTGTTCGCTTTATTTTGATGGGGAGCAGCAGCGACAGGGATTTTGTAACACTCGGCGAGTTTAACCTTGTAAGATGATGTTCGCAGTTGGCTGCCCGAAAACTTTTTGATCAAACACCACTCGCCGTCAACTGAAACTACGAGATACCGACTCCTGGATTGAGTTTAAGATTTGTCGGTATATAGGTACACTAAATCATCTACAGAGATGTCTTGTACAGTACGAGGAGGTTTTTTGCATTTGGAAGTTTCGCTGAAGCCGTGGTTAATATTATGGGACTCTTGTTGTGCACGAATGACGTTCATGTCAGAAATAGGAAGTTGCTCTTGAGTGAATTGGTTTCTCCGAGTCCATAATTCGCGGGACGATAATCCCTTCCGACGTAGTCTAGAATTGAGTCTTGCAGTAGTGACTGCTAATGCAAGTTCAAATATTGGCGATTCTCCATGTTCCTCGCGAAGTAACTCGTCCTCAAACTCTGTGATAGCTTTTTCCGCGACGGGATTTTTGTTCGGGTTTTTTACACGGCCTACTTCAACTGATATGTTAAACTGTTTTAGAAATGGATCATCTTGTAAAGACCGAAAACCCGGGGGCTGGGTCCACTCGAACTACAACGCTTGGGCCATTTAATGGTTTCAAATGCACCAATACGCGTATGAGTCCATCCCTTAGGGTTTCACGTTTCTCGTCCTGTATAAAGCATGCGCTAGTGTACGATGTCACGGTTTCTCGGACAACGAGAATTAGTTGCCGGTTACGCTTAAGAACGTTGGCGGCGTAGGATATGCCAACGAGGTCTGGGGGATCATCTGACGACTGTTGAATAAGGCTTTTCGGAAATCTTTTCAAAGATGCGCAAATGTGGCACGAGTCACTGGCCTGTTCTACGGCTTTTGACATGTCAAGGGCATAAAAATACCTCTTTAAAACGAGATTTAACTGATGTTTTGAAGGGTGATCTAACTTTATGTGCAAAGCAGTAACAAGCCCGTCAAGGACACTACGAGGAATGATGATTAACTCGCTTGGTGGTACAAAGGGGTCGCAACAGCGAACAAATAGCAATCCGTCTTTGGCTATTGAAGCCACACTTAGATAGCGCTTTACATCTTTAATATTGGTTAATTTTTTGGAAGGTCTAGTACCTTGCTTTAAATGGGCGTGCGTTCGCCTCAAATCAGCGCATTCTGACTGGATACTACCCCATGCTGATCTAGTAGTAAATGGTAGATGCGTGTCGTCGTTGAGAACATCGTGAATGCTAACAGATCTAACGACGGAGTCTTCGGTGCGAGATATAAAACAGCAAATTTGACAGTTTGGTTCTATGCATAACGGCGCATTTCTACTTGCGAAGTCTGATAGGATGTTTGCCCGTCCCAAAAGATGACTTACTGTGACCTGATATCTACTGGCTACGGAAAGAAAAGTAGTAACTCGTGGACTCGATGAAAATTCGCCGCGGCATAATTTCTCAAAACCTTGTACGCACGGCTTGCTGTCTGTTAAAACGTTTGCTTGCAGCTGCGACTGTATAATAAAGGGACTGAAATGTTTGACGGCAATTGAAAGTGCTTCTATTTTGCACGGTAGCCCGCAAGCATTAATTTTCCTTCACGATGTACATACAATGTTACACCTATGCCGTGCTTTGTAATGGATCCGTCTGTGACAATCCACAATTGGTCAGTACGTTTAGGTAAAGTAACGGATTTGCGAGATTCAAGAGCTTTTTGAGCGGCTTTGAAATGGTCTAGCTGCGTGTTTGACCATACTATTTTGTCAGAAGATTTTAGCCTGCTTATTTTCTCCTCTAGAGGTGCTATTAAATGGGAACATTGTGGTAGTATGCGGCTTAGCATTTTGTAGGCACCAATGAAGGATCAAAGACCACGCACAATTTCGGGTGGGGGACAGGACGCTAGTGCTGCTACTCTGTGTGGACTAGCTGAGATTGAACCCTGTGACCAAACCCAACCTAAAATTATAATAGACTTTGGACAAATTACGGTTTTGGTTGGCGAAAGACGAATGTCAGACTTCTTTAATGCTTCAAGAACACGACCCCAATTTTTCAATAACTCGTCAAGGGTGTCGTCCCCACAAAATAGATCATCTGCTAATTTTGCGACAGATCCTTCTTGAAGAAAATCACCAAGTATGCGACACATCAACTCTTCAAGAGCTGTCTCCGAACCTGACATGCCCATATATAGCACATCGTGTGTATACACGAACTCCCTTAAAAGGCATAGCAACACCACAATACTTCATCGACTCCTTTGCAAGAGGGATTTGATAAAAAGCACTGGTAAGATAAGATTTTATAATGTATTTCCACTGTGCTACTGTACGAAGAATTGAATCAACATCCGGCATAAGGGAGGGTTGGGGCTTACTATACCTACCAACATCAGCGAATGCTGTTACAAGTCGATAACCACCTGACGGTTTTTTAACTAAAAAGGACGGGTTGATATATTCTACTGACAAGCATAAGTCCTCTGGACGTCAAAAACCCCTTTGTACTCTAGCTCATCAAATTTGTTTTGGAGTTCAACCAATTTGTCTTTTGAATATTGTGGCATCTACCTTTGTGTTGTGGGGGCTGGACAGGGCCCATATTCACAGATGCCTCAAAGGGCCTATTGCTCCATTATAACCTGTAAAATCTGGACTAAATACATCACTGAACTTATACAAAATGTCCTTAAATTGACTTTGAATATCTGGGTTAAGAATTCCATCAGGGTCTACAACTACTTGGACAGAAAAATGAGACACGTGAGTTTTGGTTTCAGGGACAATTTTATTTATTTCATAACTATCGTCGGCGATAAGAGGGCTTTTCTCAGAGCAACACGTAAGGCGCGCTCGGCAAAGGTGTTTATTTCGTTGTATGAACTGTGGTTCTTGCGTGTGGTTTAGAATTCGGATTTTCCCGGCAACACATTCCGTAATTTGCAGATTTGGCCAATTTTCTGTCTGAGAAGCGTCATGGGGTTCAATCGCGAGAACGGAATCCAGCTCAATGTCCGCCGGTACATCATATTCGCCATAACAACCTGGCCAAACAACTGAACTTGCATTAGGTGCTCGTATAAGAAACGCTTGAGCTCTTCGAACACGTGTTTTACTAAAACCCTGTTTCGGTCTCAACTCCCCATAGTTGATTGTAATTTGTTCGCAGATTACGATTTTGTGTTTGCAAGGGTGTATTGCTATGTCATTAGCAGACATAAACGGAATACCGGCAAGAATGTCAACATCTAAGTCATTTACAACCAATGCTTCTAACTCTAAATCAATACCGTCTCTCGAGAGCGTGAAATGACATTCTCCTGCTATTTGTAAGGGTGTAACGCCATCTGCTTGGAGAGCGACACGATTACCTTTCTTAACTGTGACACCGATTAACTCTGCAGATGACGGTCTAATCATGCTGACTTCGACGCCCGTATCAAGAGTAAGTTGGAGGGGAAAGTGCTTGTAAAATTCTTTAAAGTAGGGGGATTGTTTCGTGCTCACCCGTCGCAAAGCAGAGACGACACGAAGTTTACTAGAGGCTACATTATCAACAGTTATATGATCAAGATTATCAGAGTCACTCTCTGGGTCGCTTTCTGTCACATCCCCACACTGAGACTGTCTGACCTTTGTCATATATTGTCTGTCATCTTCAGGTAAGTATTTACATATGTACTCAAGAAATGTTGGTACGGGCGACCTGCTTGTTTGCACAAGATGCAATGTTTGTTTGTACGTCTGGATTCACTACCTGCAAACCTCTTGGATCTGTCAAATGGCTTGTCCTTGAGAGATGCCTGTAGGACCTTAGCATCTGCGGCTGAATGAATTTCGTCCAACAAACTGTCCAAAGCCTATGAAATTTCGGGTTTTAACGATGCTAAGGTTTGTGATCGCAACTCAGTTCCATACCGTTCTTTCACTAAATTTGGTAATTCACGGTGAATAAGTCTAAGTCATGTAAGCACAACCATATTTTCGAGCGAGGGCGAGAGCTCTTCATCGGCCTCTGGGGCTTCACCATGGTGCTGAATATTACCATTAGCGCGCAATAAATTGTCCTCAATAAAACTAGCTACGTTGGTACAAATCTTCTGGTCTTTCATTCGCTTCTAAATGAATATTATTAAAATCTAGAAAATGTCCTCCTGTTGATTGAAATCCATAATGTAAATGGATGGATTGCCAAATCGAGCCAATGGATGTGGAATTTTTCACAATTGTATTTCTGGAAATTATCGGACAATAATTGGCGATTTGGCCTAGCATTAATGCAAGATGGGTACATTTTTGGGAGGCGGTGCGTCTGTTGGCCTCCGCTACGTCCTCTCCGTCATCTACAAAGCCTTGCAAGGGCTGTGCGTTGGTTTTCTTTTGCCATGTAAAACCTTCAATAAGAAATCCGGCGAAATTTGGGTTTAAAGATAGTGTATATTGTAAATTTTGTCTCCATGCTTCGAATGAAGTTATAGTTTCTTGCTTTGTTAGTAACCATTATTTTGGTGCACGGATGGCTGCCATTTTCACAGTTGCGTCGTTCAAAGTCAGCTGGTGAACAAGCTGTGCCTACAAAATGTATGTGTCAAATCAAGACAAGTCTTCTGCTTACTAGTTTTTGTTAGTTGAATGGTCGAGAACTTCACTCACCAGATTATAGGTACTTTTGACCGCTGCCACCACGCCAGTAAGCAGGAAGAACACACAGAGCTGAACTGCAACGTTTATTCAACAATGGCGAATACAACAAAGATCGTCAAGGTCAAAAGTGACAATACGATCCTATTGGCATAAGGGGGATAACTACTACAGTACATACTGGCGATGGGCCTTTTAAAGGAGTTTCAATCAACTTATTAAGTAATAATAAAAAAGGTGGCAGACTGTGGGAAAATCGTTGACTGTGAAATTTCTCCTACAATGCCTGTCAATGGGCAAACAAATTGATCTGTCCTCATTATAACAAGTATTTGACTATTTTTCACTATCCTAATGTAGAATAAACATGAAAACACATTAAAAATTTTCCAAAGTGCCGATTTGTCTAAAGTCAAGTGCCGATATGTCTTGTATTCATAAACAGGGAATAAACAACCTAACAGGTGCCCTTCATCAAGTTTTTTATGTGTAAATTAAAATGTAAAATGTAATTTACCATGTGCAGCTGAAATTGTGTCGGGTACATATGCCACTGAAGCATAACTATGTGACAACAGGGATTTACTAAGTTTCTTTTGTAAAAGTCCAGATTTACGCATTAATCGTATGAATTTCAAAGACATTTCTTTCACGATTTTTAGACCAACCGGATGTTAATAAAGGGGAGACAACCAAAGTGTTGATAATCAAAACCTTTTATTATTTATTTTATAAGGAAACAAATAGACATTGTGACAACAAATCCAAAATATTTGTAGATTTTCATTCTTTTTTTTACTCTGTTGATTTTTTCAACTTTCAAATTGTATTTTTTTTGTTCGAAAGTGAAAGTAGGGCTCTCCACAGAATATCACTTTATCAGCAATGGCATCCAGTGAATCTCTTGGAATTGTTGAGTGGTACGGAAGTGGTGGTGGACATCGATGTGGGTATTGTAAAAGTGAGACTGGCAATATTTCAGATGGTAAACAATCATATTTATTTTATCTTTAATTATGAATTAAAAGAAATAATTATATTGATTTGTTGGCATGTTGCCGTGACAAACAATATAATTTTATAACTTTATTAGGATTTCTGTTCATATGTAATAAAATGTTTGCAGAAAATCCCAAGCACTACAACCTCAAGATTGTTAATTTTGATTTTTTTATGAACACTTGTATATGGTATGGATACATTTTGTAGATACACCCACTTACATTGCATTTGCAGGCCACTATTTTCCAAGTGCTCCCTTTTTTTCAAAATTAAAATTATTTTACCAAAGCGACATTTTTTTCTCTCCAAAAATATATCGTTTTTAATCAATATTTTTTTACTAAAATGGTGAAATAATTTGTGATGTTTTGTAACTCGAGATTTGTCTA
Source organism: Gigantidas platifrons (assembly GCA_002080005.1). Lineage (NCBI taxonomy): Eukaryota > Metazoa > Mollusca > Bivalvia > Mytilida > Modiolidae > Gigantidas > Gigantidas platifrons. Next base: position 150,594 of record MJUT01041800.1, read on the forward strand.
CTGTGTTAAATTTATATATTGTTTATTCATGCATATCTCACATCAGATGACAACGAACTTGTAAGTTGTATATGTTTCGGTATTTGTCTTCAATGATAACTGACATTACATGTATATTATAGGCAATATATCTGTTTTGTCCTGTTATAAGTTATCTTCAATTTTTGCTGAAGACTTCATAAGTTAAAGGGTTCCAGGGCATTGGTCCGAAGCACAGGGGCTTGAATCGCTTTCATAGAGGTCACGCGGCCTATATACCCTATATACTAACAAGGGATGTAACGACCAACGTAGCCAAGCCACTACCAGTTCTGTTTCAGGCTTGAAAAAAATATTAAAAAATCACGCATTCAAACAATCTTTGTTGACATTCGCTAGCATATTGATTTATCTTTCCGACGAGACATAATTTTTCACAACTGCTTCACTCTAGAAGTCAGAGCACCCCTGCAAACTTGAAACTTTGCTCCAAAATAGGTCACCAACGTTTTGATATGGACACAGTCAACGGTAAAACTCCAAGAGTAAAGAGCACAATTGCGGACAATATCTGACTGTCGTAAATACCTATGAATGCCTTCGACTCAACTATCACCAGAACAGTTCACATAGTGCAGACGAAAAGCAGTAACTCACGTTTTTCAGTCCGGTATAAATCCTTTCAAATGTTGGAAGCCATTGTTAAAAATACACAGCAGCAAATGAAAATTATCTGTCATCTGATTGGTTAATATTTCTCACGACACGCCCACATTCTGATAACGCTTGAAATATATGCTTTAAAAAAAAAAATCAGTGAGAATTACTTTTAGAAGTAATTTTATATGATTATAATATACCTAAAAATCATTTACAAAATTTCTTATATGTTACGAATAAGTAAAAACACTTACCCTGCAGTGAGAAATATTAACCAATCAGATGACAGATTTCATTTGCTGCTGTGTATTTTTAGCAATGGCTTCCAACATTTGAAAGGATTTATACCGGACTGAAAAACGTGAGTTACTGCTTTTCGTCTGCACTATGTGAACTGTTCTGGTGATAGTTGAGTCGAAGGCGTTCATAGGTATTTACGACAGTCAGGATTTATGCGGATATTGTCCGCAATTGTGCTCTTTACTCTTGGAGTTTTACCGTTGACTGTGTCCATAGCAAGACGTTGGTGACCTATTTTGGAGCAAAGTTTCAAGTTTGCAGGGGTGCTCTGACTTCTAGAGTGAAGCAGTTGTGAAAAATTATGTCTCGTCGGAAAGATAAATCAATATGCTAACGAATGTCAACAAAGATTGTTTGAATGTGTGATTTTTTAAATATTTTTTTCAAGCCTGAAACAGAACTGGTAGTGACTTGGCTACGTTGGTCGTTACATCCCTTGTTAGTATATAGGGTATATAGGCCGTGTGACCTCTATGAAAGCGATTCAAGCCCCTGTGGTCCGAAGGGTAACAAGACAGTTCGGCACCAAGACATTTCGGCACCCGTTGAAAAAGACAGTTCGGCACCAAGACAGTTCGGTACCAGGACAAATCGGCACCGCATTTTCTTTCAAACATACGTGATTAATAGCTTTTTAGCCGAGTTGCAACGAAGTTGCAGTCGGCTTATTATTTGGCGAAAGGCGGGTGGGCGGGCGTATGGATATCTTCGTTAACGCGATAGCGCTCTTACAGTAGTTTTTGACCGATCAACATAATTGTTGGTAGGAAGCATTATTACACTATTATTTAGAGCGAGTTCGAAATTCAGATTAATCTATTGTTTTTTTCTTGTAAAATCATGGTTTTTTATAGAAAAAGTACATATTTTGAGAATTACACATTTCTCTGAAACTACATAAGATAGAAACTTAATATGTGGTATGGGTGGAGATGCCAATGTGAAGTTGTGCATTCAGCATTTTTTATCCCCGGGGCTCAGCCCCACCCCGCTGGGGAATCTGTTTTTAAAATGTGACCGAGATCCCCACCCTAAACCATATATATTTATGATCAGGGTGACTAGGCAAATTAAATGCATTATAGTTCAGGCCCCAGGGTCATACCCCACCCCCTACCTGAAGTGAACTTTTTAATGATTGCGATCCCCACCCCTAAACCATATATATTTATGATCAGGGTGACTAGGCAAATTAAATGCCTTATAGGTCAGACACGGGAGGTCATAACCCACCCCCTACCTGAAGTGAACTTTTTAATGGTTGAGATCCCCACTCTTAAACCATATATATTTATGATCAGGGTGACTAGGCAAATTAAATGCCTTATAGCTCAGGCCCCAGGGGGGTCATACCCCATCCCCTACCTGAAGTGAACTTTTTAATGGTTGAGATCCCCACTCCTAAACCATATATATTTATGATCAGGGTGACTAGGTAAATTAAATGACTTATAGCTCAGGTCCCAGGTGGTCATACCCCACCCCCTACCTGAAGTGAACTTTTTAATGGTTGAGATCCCCACCCCTAAGCCATATATATTTATGATCAGGGTGACTAGGCAAATTAAATGCCTTATAGCTCAGGCCCTGGGGGTGTCATACCCCACCCCCTACCTGAAGTGAACTTTTTAATGGTTGAGATCCCCACCTCTAAGACATATATATTTATGATCAGGGTGACTAGGCAAATTAAATGCCTTATAGCTCAGGCCCCAGGGGATCATACCCCTCCCCCTACCTGAAGTGAACTTTTTAATGGTTGAGATCCCCACCCCAGGCACCCCTAAACCATATATATTTATGATCACAAGACCAAATGATTTTGACTTGCAACTCGACTGTTGCATCTCTGATGCTTTCTCGCTTTTTTAAAAATCAAATCAAAGAAAGTTAAAAACAAAAACAAAAAAATATCAATGATCGTTTAAATGCAATCAAAACATAATTGATTTTAATATTCTTTAAAAGAAGCCATTATTAACTCTTAATTTCGAAAATTGAGGACAAGAAATATGAAGTGTTTATGCATGCACTCCTATGACTTACTTTTTATATAAATGTCATACCCAGGGATGCAAATTAACTATTTTTTTCCAGTAGCCAGCTGGGCTACTGACTTCTAATTTCTAGGGGCCCAGCTGAATTTTTAAGGGCCCAGTTTTATTTTTCAGTCGATGAAAAAGAAAAATCAAAACATTCGGACCTGATATACAGGCTTTTTAAATACTTGTAGCAGTATGAATTTTTATCTTCGCCTGTCTTCCTCTTTTGTGGAGGTTTTATGCCACTGATAAACTCCCACATTTTCTAAACAGGAATTAACTACCTACATGTACTTATCATTTAAACTCTTAAAGGGGAATGGGTACGCAAAAAAGGTTTCCAGAGATGTTGAATTAATTTGTGTGATAGATCCAGCAATAATTAAATTTAATCAGGTCTTGTCCTGATCTGACCTAAAAAAAATCCTAATTTTGTTAGGGATGCATTTTTTGTGATGTCAAACTTGTCTATAATGACGTTTGATGGCAATTTAGTAAGCAGTCTTTATGTGACTGTCAGTCGGCATACATATATAATGCACAGTATAGGTATCCAGTTGATGTAATGAATACAGTATATGTAAATATCTGTGTTTACTTATTCCTTTTACTGTATGCTGTATATTATTATATGTGTGCAGATATTGTATTTTAATATATTGGTTTTTTTTTTATTTGTAAACAAGTAAAATGTAGCAGATAATTTTTATTTCATAGGTTTATAAATTTGAAATATATTCTATAGAATGGTATAAAATTAACTGTATAAAAGTATCCAATACACATCTATTCTTTTGGAAATTTTTAGGATATCAATTCAAATTGAAAATAAACTAAAATGTACATTCGCAATAGACAAGTTATTCACCTTAGTTTGGATTACAAGTATCAATCAATTTTCATGTAAATACATTGCACATTTTTCAATTAAATGCTTTTCTGTATAGTTATCTAAAAAGATAGCAGATATGGCCAACAATCCGTATCTCACTGTCCGATCCCGTTCCCAATATTTTACATCAATGTCAACATCCGGTTTACCTACATTTTTTAACTTCAGTTAAGAACATGAATCTGTTGTCATCTTCAATATATAAGCATCTCAAAACAAATTTAATTAAATACAAACAATATTTGATACCTTTGGAGTGTGGAAATCAACTTATTTCTGTGCTCAGTATGTATTTCAGTTTTAAGGCTTCACGTATTGCAGGTGCCCGTTCCTACTAAAATGACGTTTACAATACCATAGGAAGAAGTTTTGATTAATAAAAATAGGAATGTGCCGGTCTGACAGAATAAATAAACAAATTTCAAGTCTGTCTGACATTTTATTAAAACTGAAAATGGAATTTAATGCCATTCTAAAATTCCGTTGGCAGTGGAAACTTGGAGTGATGAATACATTTCAATCGCCAACTGGGCGACCGCAAAGTAATATTTGATCGCCCAGCTGAAATTTTACTCGCCGTGGGCGACTGGGCGACCGTTAATTTGCATCCCTGCCGATACCTGGCGTAAATTCCATAAACAACAGACTCGGTGCAGTAATTTAAACGGGGGATTTTCCACAAGTTTTCCGTAGGGTTCACATTGGAGTGAAAAAGGGGTATATAATCCTTAAACACAATTATTAAATGATAAAATACAGAAAAAAGGATCTTTTCCGAACATTTGGAATTGGTTCAAGGCTATTGGAAGTTTTGTACGTAAAATCAAAGAAAAAACACAAGTGCCGATTTGTCTTTTTGAGGTGCCGAAATGTCTCACATAGGTGCCGAAGTGTCCTGGTGCCGATTTGTCCCGGTGCCGAAGTGGTCAATGGTCCGAAATGTTCGTGGCTCAAATATATTTAAAAAATCAGACAATAGGGTACATGTAAACTCGATTTAGCTCTATATATGTTCCAAATATTATGAGTAAAAGTCTTATCTTTTAAGAGCTATGTGTGGATTTTCCAGAAAATGTTTCCAGATTCAGCCTCCTTACATCGCTTGGTCATCTCCGATTGAATCTTAAAGGCATGATAGAAAAGAAGAAAAACCGAATGAGCAACCAAAACCCAACATCCAATGACCCCTAGAAACAACAAGCAAACTTAAACTTGAACTGCCGATGGAAAGGGAGTGAAACAGGGGCTCTGGAATTCAGTTTCTGCCTATCAGACATTCGTGATGTTGCTCGAGATTAATTCCGATGGTAGTCATATCCGACGACACAGGGAACAACTCTTACAACAATCTCAAATCAATTCCCATCTGGAAAATATACATATCTCATACGTTTCCACAAGCATTGGGTGTCTCCCGTAGAACATTTTATTCTAACAACCTATGTTATTGATTAAGCAATTTCAGAGTTAACCTACCAGCCGTCGAGCCTTCAAGAAAATCATAGCATTTTCCACAGGCTCTCGAGTAACGGTGTGTTGTGAAACGCTTCATACGTTGGTTGTTGCTAAGATAGGCAAAGATTATCGTAGAACGTTGAAGTCATCACGTTTGTAGTAGAGTTTAGTGTAACATGTCCTCTTTGAGTACATATCGATATGTAGATTAACAGGTACCAGTTGTTTAATCAACACCTGTGTCTCGCTTCAGTTGTGCCAGATGTAAGCCATTCATAACTATACTTAGACTGTAAGCCATTCATAACTATACTTAGACTGTAAGCCATTCATAACTATACTTAGACTGTAAGCCATTCATAACTATACTTAGACTGTAAGCCATTC
>MJUT01041800.1:157926-169780 GCA_002080005.1 Gigantidas platifrons
CATTCATAACTATACTTAGACTGTAAGCCATTCATAACTATACTTAGACTGTAAGTCATTCATAACTATACTTAGACAGTTCCATGAATTGTTGAAAACTTCTAGGTTTTCTTGTTTAATGGCCATTATTCGTTCTGTACTATAAAGCTCTTGGAGTATATATATAAGGGCTGTTAAAGCAAGGTTTTTTGAAAGACATCTACATGTGTATATATACATGTAGTATTTAATTGCTAGTAAAATTTTGTTGCTGATCAGTGAGTTTTTTTCTTTGTGGTAACCCAAAATGAATGTCTTTTTGTTATAGTTTAAAGTAAAATTACCATTTTTAAGTGTCATGATATAATCATTTACTAAATATCAAGTCAATATGTTGAGGCATTACAAAGTAAATATAAATATTGAAAGAATAAAAAAGGACAAACCACGAAATTGCGTGTTATTGCGTGTAAAGTCTTTAGAACTTGTATTCGTTGTGTGATAGACAAACAATTGTCATGCAAACGGTCGAAAAGGATGTATTATTACAAGAGAAAACATGGCGACCATTTCTATAAATGTTTTATGCAATTCTATATTACATTAATACATAAATTTGTAGTCTCGAGGTCGTTTAGAATTCGATTTTGCTTGGACCTTTCGGACTATCGACCCTTCGGACTATTGACCCTTCGGATCATTGACCCTTCGGACTATTGACCCTTTGGACCATTGACCCTTCGGATTAATGAACTGACACGAAGTTAAAGTGTACAACTTGTGTCATCCATTTTTCTTGATTTTTTTGTGACAATAAAATATGTTTGAATTAACATGTTTGGATATTTGTGGTGTTGTCATGACCTTGGACCAAACATCTGTGTGTCTCTCTTCTGAATCCTGTATTGCATGATCTGTTTTGCCACTTATTTAGACATTTAAAAACATTTGAATCACAAAATTTAAATAATATATATGGGGGCATTTTGGTCAAATAATAATTTATTTTGGGGAAAAAATAGAGGTGTTTTGGTAAAATAAAGTAGACGATTTGGTGAAAAGTTTCATGACTGTTAGATAATAAAGCATTACATGTATATATATCTATATCTAAATGAGACAGTGTTAAAAATTCTGAATTTAAAGAAAGATTTTAGATTAAACATATTTTATTGCTAAATATGATAACAATTGGATTGGACACAAATTATAACAATTTACAAGAGTCCTCTCCACATAATAAATAATTACAATAGTACATGGGTCAGCAATAGTAAAGTACAATATACAACATTATAATTCTAACATGACGTCCTTCATTGGCTATATAAATAATACAGTGATAAAACTCACGATATATTGTAATTCGCTCATGTGTAGTGACGAACAAATTACAAACACAATTCCCTAGTGAATTTATGTATTCATACAGCACTGTGGTGCATAACAAACATAAAAATGCCCGTATTGTTTTTACCTATATTTTTCCGGAATAAATACTTAAGGCAATCATCAATGGACTTTGACTTTTGAAATTTAACATTTTCCGGAGGTCGTTTACAAGGAACGCTGATGACATTGAAAGACATGGTTACTGATTTATTTTTAAGATTTTGTGAGCATTTTACTTGTTTAAGTTGCTAAATTCAAAATGCCATTAAATTGGAAAATATCAGTAAATTCATAGCATCACAGTCTATTTATACATAAAAGAAAAACAACTGTAAACTGTAAAACATGAAGGTTAGTGAATTTTGTTATGAAATGCATTTCCATTGCCGACTTCCACTTAAAAAAATAAGTTAGATTTTTCCTACTAAATCGAAATAATTCATGGAAGCCAGAGTTTGTATCACGTTTTAACATGGGTAACATTATTTTCGTTGCATTTTATCCTTCGCTAACGCTCGGGATAAAATTTGTACGAAAATAATGTTACCCATGTTAAAACGGGGTCAGGTCATTATTCCGAAAGCCCATTATTCCGACAGCCCATAGCTCCGACGGCCCATTATTCCGACAGTCCATTGCTCCAACAGCCCATTTCTCCGACAACCCATTATTCCGTTAAAAATTGTCAAAAGTCGTATAATTATCTTAAAACCTGTTGTTTTTCTTCTATACCTAACGGAAGACTGACTTTAATCTTTATACTCACTGGGCGGATTGTTTCTGTATTAAACTAAAGGGTAAATATGGGGTCAAAGTCAAATGACATGGTGCTAGCAGATTCCTTACATCATGACGAAATGAGAAATTTCAGTACCAATTTCGGATGGTCTAACACTTCTACATTTTGGATTTAATCATGAAAAGTTTACAAACTTTACGCGAGACGACACAAAAATTATTGGAGGGAAAGGGGGGGGGGGTTAATTTCTTGCCCTGATCTTTACCGAAAAAAAAAATATCCGGACGAAAATCCCAGCCCCCGGCCCCTAGCCTTCTCCCACCACCCAAAAATATCAAATGGTCCGTGCCTAAATTGCATGAAATTTTAATATTTTTTTAAATTTTGAAATAAATTAAACGAAAATGGAAAATGAATTATAATTCGAAGGTAAAAATGTGGGAAGGGAGCAAATTCGTGTCTGAAAATAAAAATCTATTTGGCCTAAAAATCACATTTGAGTTCTCGATCATGCAACAAACAAAGTAGCCAATTTCAGTTCAGAGGTTTTTAATAGCAAATTATTATTTACCATAAATGTAAACCTTTACCTCTACTGCTGCCGAGTGACCATTTTGAATATCTGTTTACCACCAATGCAGTAAAGGACATTCAGGCACAGGAATATATATGTCATGCTTGGTTTTGATTCCTCAAGCCATTTTTCAGAAAAAAAATTCGAAGTTAAGCCATGGATTTGTGGATTGAGCTCTATTTTATATTGTCGGAAAAATGGGCCGTCGGAGTAATGGGCTGTCGGAATAATGGGTTGTCGGAGTAATGGGCTTTCAGAGTAATGGGCTGTCGGAGTTATGGGCTGTCGGAATAATGCTACGCACCCGTTAAAACTGTATACAAACTCTGGCTTCCATGAATTATTTCTTAAATAAATTCTTATGAAAAATTGAAAAACACAAAACACAAAAAAACAAAATTGTATAAGCATTTTTTTTTTTATCATACTTCTATGTGAAATGGAAGAAACGGCATCAAATTATCGACCTATTAGTTTACTTAGTTGCATTGGAAAAGTTTTTGAACGTGTTGTTTTCAAATTTATTTTCATAATTTCTTATTGGACAACTCTCTTATCTATAAATATCAGTCCGGATTTATGCACGGACACTCTACCGTTCACAAACTTATTGAAATTTTACCACAATATATGTTTATCATTAGAAAACCGTAAAGTTAATTGTACTGTATTTTGTGATATATCAAAAGTCTTTAATAAAGTTTGGCATCGTGGACTACTTAAAAAATTAAAAGCTTATGGGATTTCCGGGAATTTGTTGCATTGGTTTGAAAATTACTTAAGTGACAGAAATCAAAGAGTTGTTCTACAAAATTGTCTTTCAGAAGTAGGGAACGTTAAAGGTGGGGTACCACAAGGGTCAGTCTTAGGACCTTTATTATTTATATTATATATCAGTGATATTACTGACAATATTCAAAGTCTTTCACGATTATTTGCTGATGATACATCACTATCATATTCATCTTCTAATATAAATGAAATTGAACAAAGATTAAATTCAGATATGATAAATTTAAAGAAAGTCAAATATTCATGTACAAAGCAACTACACAAGGAATGAATACAATATTATAATAATACCAAGATATTGATTTATAAAATCATTGTGTTCCAATGGAGAAAACTGTGTTAATTTGCCATTGTATATGTAACATTTATGCTAACATTAAATGTCATAGATACAAATAGTATGAGTTTATAAACTAGATTACATGAAGTGGCTAGAATTATTGTGTTTGTCATATTAAAGACCCACTTGATGGTCTTAGTACATACAATTTTGAAATTCTCTTGACTCAAAGGATGTCTAATTGATAGGGACTTTTGTGAGGCCAAAACCTTTACAAACACCTGTTGTTTTATATAGTGGTGTATACTAGAAAATAGATAAAGAAAAATATCCTGTTTAACAACACAAGTTATTTATTAAATTAAATAGAAATTGATTCTAATTAAATGTTTTACTGGTTTAACTGTTTTTATTTCTCATTATTATGTCATATATTTTGAAGGAATGTGGTCACATGCCTTAACAGTACAAAATTACCAAGATATGATAGACAGAGGATGGAGAAGGTATGTTAACAAATAAGATGTGTTAATTACACATAGTATGATTACTCTATGTTACTTATATATTGCAGATGCAAATTGCACACATTTTATTAGCCTTATGATAAAATTTGTCAGTGACTTGCATAGTTGGTGGTTTTCTCTGGGTACTCCAGTTTCCTCCACCAATAATACTCACTGCCACGATATAACTGAAATATTGTTGAAAGTGACACAAAGCACCACAAGCCAAGCTATTAGCCATGTTATTATACCCCCCGCAAACAAAGTTTGGGGGGGTATATAGGTTTCACCCTGTCTGTCTGTCCATCTGTCCGTCTGTTTGTCCGCATAGAGGGTACATGGTTTGTCCGTGCAACTCCTCCTACAGTTTTTCTGCTAGGAAGTTTTTATTTTGCAGATCATTTGTACATATATCAAAGATGTGCATGTGGTAAGGATTTTGATTTTTGTCCATTTTTACCAAAAATATAGATTGTTGAACTTAGTCATTTTTTGGTGAATTTGGCAAAAAGGGTACATGGTTTGTCCGTGCAACTCCTCCTTAACTTTTTAGGCTAGGAAGTTTTTATTTTGCAGATCATTTGTACATATATCAAAGATGTGCATGTGGTAAGGATTTTGATTTTTGTGCATTTTAACCAAAAATATATAGATTGTTGAACTTAAGTCATTTTTTTGGTGAATTTGGCAAAAAGGGTACATGGTTTGTCCTTGCAACTCCTCCTTAACTTTTTAGGCTAGGAAGTTTTTATATTGCAGATCGTTTGTGCATACATCAAAGATGTGCATGTGGTAAGGATTTTCATTTTCATGAATTTTTACCAAAAATATAGATTGCTGAACTTAGTCTTTTGATTGCTGAACTTAGTCTTTTTTTTGTGAATTTGGCTAAAAGGGTACATGGTTTGTCCGCGCAACTCCTCTTACAGTTTTTATGCTACAACGTTTTTATTTTTGTTGAATGTGTTAAACATTATAATTTGACAAATAATATATTTTCAGTGTAGACTTAGTTTTCAATAATCTTGGACACAGTCAGAGTGGTATTAGTCCCGCTATGCGGACAGTTCTAGTTTGATTAATTGATTGCATATGTTTGTTGTTTATCGGCTCTTGATCAAATGATTACGAAAATAGTGGTACCCATGTTAATATCTCCAGCAAACTATGACTTCCATGCATTATTTCTTAATTAATCTTGTAAGTGAATTATTACATTGTGACATGTGGGATGGACCTTTGAATAGGTGTTTTGATTCATTGCCACAAGTATATTGGGAAATCATTGATGGAGTCTAAAATATTTCCGAGATTATGACTACCTATGCAATCAGTGCTTATCACCACTAACATTGTGATTTATAGAATCCCGTCCAGGCAAGGTGCACCCGATACAACATTATGTTGTAAAGTTTGTCAGTGACTTGTGGCTGGTCGGTGGTTTCCTCCACCAATAAAACTGACCGCAGCAATATAACTGAAGTATTGTTGAATGTGGCATTGAACACCACAACCCTAACCCCTCTAAAATAAATATCACTGGAAAGAGTTGCTTCAATCCACAGACTGACTGTAGTGAGATTGTATCCCATAGGAGAATAACATAGTTATATTTCTATCTGAAATATTTATGCATCTTGTTCCTTTATTTCAGGAGTGGAAAATACTGCTATAAACCAATTATGGATAAAACATGTTGTCCTCACTATACTATAAAGATGTCTGCCTTAGATTTCAGAATGAATAAATCACATAAAAAAATAATTAAGCAAGTCAACAAATATCTGATTCATGGTATAAAACCTGGAGATTCTAAAAATACAGCCCCTGATGATGTTCGTGATGCCCCATATACAGAGTCAGGGAATGTTCCTGAAGGGGAAACACCTACAATTGACAGTAAAGAGAAAACTAAATCTGAAAACAATGAAAGTATTTCAACAACACAAAGTGAAAAACCAGCAACAGAAAATGAAAATGCAATGGAAACAAGTCAAAGTGACGTGAAAGAGAAAAAGCCAGTTAAAAAGGGTATGAAACGTTGCAATATGTATAATTGTATGTCTAAATATTTTTGCGACTGTCGTGGTCATGATCGTATGGTAGTTGGATTTACAACTACCTGTGCAAACAGTGCCTAATCATCACTGCAGCTGTGAGTTCAAATACTGTATATGGTTAGGTGTACTCATTATGTGATAAAGTTTGTCAGTGACTTGCGACAGGTCCGTGTTTTTCTGCAGGTACTCTGATTTCCTCCACCAATAAAACTGACCGCCACGATATAACTGAAATGTTGTTGTAATTGCCGTTAACACAATAACAATGTTTGAAATTAGCGGTAAATCTATAGACAATGTCTATGTAAATTCAAGTCGGTCTATGTCAAATTTTCACAATTTGTATATAATGTACAGTATATATGGTCTATGTAGAATAGAGATTGGTCTAATGATATCATAAAATTTAGTTTCACACATTGCAATAAACCATAAACCATCTATAGATTCTTGTAAAAATGTATTGCTTTCTCCACTAATAGAGTTAATGGATTTTGTTTTATACTGCTGAATGGACTAAAAACTAAAAGAGGGAACATATTTTTAAGTTTGCTATAAACATTGTGTTATATTCACCAGAATTTAGTGACAAATTATTAATGTGTCCAAGCTCATTTTATAACAAACATATATATGTATACTTTATGTATCATCTTACCTACATTTTTAGCTCTATGGGTAAAATCTCTGATGTGATGATTAAAGAATTATAATACTTATTGTAGGAGACCCCACAGTGACTGTGATGTGAAGAACAGCATTATATGTGATGTTCCATAATAATTTTCAGCCTAAAATTCAGAGATAATTTCTTTCATTCAATACTGATCCTTTCTTTTTTCACCTAATCGCCTTATGTTCAATGGCATATGCAAAAAATTAAAACTTTTGACAATCACAACTTTTCTGCCTCAAATGTAATTAAGAAATAATACATGTACATTTGTACCTTCGAAAATTTGTAGTCAAAAATTTTATGACCAAGATGACATATGAAGCACATCATAATACTGGATTATTTATTTACCTATTAACATGTCGACATATGAAGCACATCATAATACTGTATTATTTATTTACCTATTAACATGTAGACATATGAAGCACATCATAATACTGGATTATTTATTTACCTATTAACATGTTGACATATGAAGCACATCATAATACTGTATTATTTATTTACTTATTAACATGTTGACATATGAAGCACATCATAATACTGTATTATTTATTTACTTATTAACATGTTGACATATGAAGCACATCATAATACTGTATTATTTATTTACTTATTAACATGTTGACATATGAAGCACATCATAATACTGTATTATTTATTTACCTATTAACATGTTGACATATGAAGCACATCATAATACTGTATTATTTATTTACTTATTAACATGTAGACATATGAAGCACATCATAATACTGTATTATTTATTTACTTATTAACATGTTGACATATGAAGCACATCATAATACTGTATTATTTATTTACTTATTAACATGTCGACATATGAAGCACATCATAATACTGTATTATTTATTTACTTATTAACATGTAGACATATGAAGCACATCATAATACTGTATTATTTATTTACTTATTAACATGTTGACATATGAAGCACATCATAATACTGTATTATTTATTTACTTATTAACATGTTGACATATGAAGCACATCATAATACTGTATTATTTATTTACTTATTAACATGTCGACTTATGAAGCACATCATAATACTGTATTATTTATTTACTTATTAACATGTCGACATATGAAGCACATCATAATACTGTATTATTTATTTACCTACTAAGGAGAAGGAGCTGATCCAGATAAACCACCATGTAAGAAAGCTAAAGATAGAAAGTTAGAGATAAAGAGACAAAAGTTATTAAAAGCTGGCAAAACTCCACAAGAAATAGAAGAAATGCTCAAGGTAAGTCCTAGATTCTTAAGGTGTGGATATCTGATCTGTTTCATTTTATAATCTCTGTTAATAATAACATTTGTATACGGTAGGAGGGGCTGTCGTAATCATGATCGTATGGTAGTTGGGTTTATGACTACCTATGCAATCAGTGCCCATCACCACTAACGTTGCGAGTTCGAATCCCGCTCAGGTGAGGTTTACTCAATGCAACATTATGTGATAAAGTTGTCAGTGATTTGCAGCAGGTCGGTGGTTTTCTACAGGTACTCCGGTTTCCTCCACCAAGAAAACTGACCCCCACGATATAACTGAAATATTGTTGAAAGTGGCAATAAATACCATAAACCAAACCATGTATGTGGAGGTCTGGATTTTTTTTGGAAGGAAAAATGCACATTTTTTTAATACCTAAAGAAAAGAGGCAAGGTTGTCTCCCCTTTGTCTTTCATAAAGATTAACTGCACTTCAAGGTGTAATGTGCATACAGCATCAATGCTCCAAGTAAAAAACGCACACTTCCATTTCTTATCATCATGAAGATATTGATGTATATAGGCATATAAGGAACCTTTATCAGGAATTAGTTATGGGAAAATATGTAAAACATGGGTTGTATCACCAGTATTATTTATTACATGTAATGATGTAAAACATGGGTTGTATCACCAGTATTATTTATTACATGTAATGATGTAAAACACTTAAACAAATCTTTTGTAGAAGAAGCCAAGCTCCTCAACAGATGAAGTTAAATCTCTAGAAGATTATTTGGATGAACCATCAAAAGCTGAAAACTGTGCACATAAATTAGAGGTATGCTAATTACAATGCCTCATAAATTGTGAATTGTGCTTGATGTACTGTTATAAATATTTCTCCCATTATGACGTCGTTTTAACCCCACTGAACCAGTGGTGGAAAAATCTGTAATCCTCTAGAGGATTAAAATGTCTCGTGCCTTTCCCCGCATTTGACTCATTTGACTCGTTTGATGGCTTTTGAAATAAAGTTTGTGTTAAATAATGGGAGAAACAAATTCTCCTTCAGTTGCCCATGTGGGTTACGATATTTCTCCACTCTCAAGAGTTAAATTAAAAATTTTAACCACTCGCCTTATGACTCTCTCTCGCGTGGAGAAATATCGTAACCCACGGGCAACTGAAGGAGAATCTATAAATATATATATAGCTTAATCACTGCCACCAACATGTTTTATTGTTTTGTTCAATGTTATCACAAACTGTATATATGGTTAATAGCACAGGTGGTAAATTTAGCAATTCGTATTCAACACGCTATTTGTGTGGGGCTTGATTCGTGCAAATTGGTAAAACACAAATTTAGCAAAAAATTTCCCCCATGCGAACATTTCCACTTATAGTTCTCAAGGACATAAAATAGGATGCAGGTTAATTTCTTTCACATTAATTGTATATTTGATAGAATAATTTGAATTTAAATTATATAGACAATCCTTCTCAATATAAAATATTAACTCAAGCAATAAGAAATATTCAGTATTTTACTCCTCTCAAAACAATTTATTAAAAATTGTATACAAGAAATTATAAAGATTTAATCATTTTTATTATAAATTGCTGTTTTTTTTTTCCCCATTTCAAAGGTGCAGGTGTAATCTTATAATGGGTTACATTAAAATGTCATGTTTTATGTGTTGTGATTGAATTGTGAGAAATAAAGGGTAGATGTTTGTATGAAAATTGAATGAAAATTAGATCTTGAAAACACGAATTACCCAATTTTTAACTGATAATGTAAGTATTTGCATCAATACCCAATCAGTTTCACTCAACAAGTCTAACTTCATACATGCATTGATAATTCATATTGATTGTTCCCACTAGAAGAAATATTGTTGAAAGTGGTGTTAAATACCAAAATCCAAATCCTCCTACTAGATTACTACTCAGTACAATCCATACACGATTTGACATAATTTTCTTGTTGATTTTATTCGTTTTAATCATTTTAAATTATATTTCAGATAAAACTTGTAAGATCTAACCCAAGGTCACAGGAATTCACTGATTCATTTAAAGAATCACATACCGTCTACCACTCCTATCAAATGAAAATCCACGGTGATCCACCCAGCAAGCCCAGCGAAGCCCAGTATACTAGATTCTTGTGTGATTCACCACTCGAGGTAATATTTATCTTTCTACTTCTAGATTAAACTGATCAGAAGTAACCCGCGGCAACATGCAGCTTTTGTTGACAGTTATAAAGAATCATATGGGGTCTTTAAGAAATACCAAATGTCCATACATCATGAAGAAGAGTATGATTGTGACAATACTTCGTTTGACAATTTTCTTGTTGATTCTCCTCTAAAGGTAATTTTGCTTGATTGCTTGCATAGTCAAACCTGCTTTAGAGACCACCTCTATTAAGCAATAATTTGCATTATGTGACATTAATTTTAATTTCCCTTCACAATGCATTCTATATTAATTAAACCTGTATTTTGTGACCACCTATCTTATATGACCCTATTTCAAAGTTCCCTGGGAAAGTCACATAAGATAGATTTAACTTTAGTTTATATTACAAAAGGAACCTGAGTTATAACAGAACTTGCCATGTTGAGAATGTATGAGAACTATGTTCTGTTTACAGTTTAAATTCAGATTGCTATCTTATCATTTTGTGAAAAGTAAAATGTTAGAAGTTGTCCTTGTCCCTTTGTTTGGAAAAAATGTAGTCATAAAGTGTAATAAGGTATTGTAATGTTGTCTTTGGGCCACCCTTAAAATATGTTCGTTTTTTGCACTCGATCCTCCATTTTTCCAATGGGTCAGTAGGTAGGGGGATTTTTTTCTCCAAAATATCTTTAAATTTGGACACCATACCAGACAATAGGAACAAACTGTAAAAAATTGCTTTCGCACCTGTGTGTTTTCCAATATGCCATTCGACATCACATTAACATCAGCAAAACTTCAATGCTGCATTCATATGACACAAATCAGCTTCCTGCAGGGTGAGCAATGGATTTGATTATATAATACAGTGTAAACCAATTCTAAACGTAAATTCTGAAACAGTATCAAAAACTTCTTGTTATGATTTTCGGTAACCAAAATTTAAAAAAAAGACGTCCCCAAAAAATATTTCCAGTCGTAATGTTTTCTGACGGTTGGTCGAATGCAGTAAACAAACAATTTTTTTTATTTTGGCCTTGTGAGTTGTTTATTTCGAGCTGTCTTGGACATGATCATATGGTAGTTGAACTTCCAACTAAGTGTGTAATCGGTTGTGAGTTTGATTCCTACACACGGTGAGGTGTACTTGATACAACTTTATGTGATCAAGTTTGTTCAGGTTCTATGGCAAGTCAATGGTTTTCTTCTCCAATAAAACTGAAGTACATATGATATAACTGAAATATTGTTGAAAATGGTGTTAAACACCCATATATACAATTTTGACTGCCATGCTCTAACTTAAGGGTGTAGGCCTAGGGTATGGGAGATAACTCTATTTTCAGTGTCTTCTCAAATATTAGCTGCGGAACCGTAGCCCTTTATGGTCCTTTTTTCTTTTTTTTTTGGCCCGCCAAAAA
>MJUT01041800.1:233021-258957 GCA_002080005.1 Gigantidas platifrons
GCGTTGACAGAGATGTTGTGTAGCGTAGCAGGAACGACAACTCTGGATAGAGAATGACTCAGTTTCATCACTCAATGTAAACAAAAACCTTAAGGGGTCGGAGTAGAGTAGTATCAGTTCCGGAGCTAAATTCAAACGGTATACTATAACGTGAATATTGTTTAACGTACTTTTCCACGACGTAAAAAAATAACACACTAACAATACACAAACTGTATACACACGATTCTTCTATATCTATATTTGTTCTCTGTTGTCGTCCTCTCTCTCTCTCTCTCTCTCTCTCTTTTTTTTGTTTTTTTGTTGTCAAAATGATGTGGAAGCACGTGCTTCCGTGCCTCTGCGTAGCTACGCCACTGACCAGATACTACCACGTTTTCAGAAACCCTCTTTGCAACATTGATAAGGTTTGAATAATCATCTCTAAAGGTCTCTTCTTCGAAGGTGGTATCTGAGCAATCATTGCTACCTGCTTGGAGAATCACATTCTCAAAGTTTGTTGTCATAGGTAGTTTTAGTAGTTCGTTGGTAACGTCACATATTCGTCCTCCGCGTAAGCATATAGGTTTGATATCGAGTTCGTAGGTCTTAGTGTCAATATTACGTATAATTGAACTTCCAATTAGTAAAGTCCCAAACGCTTTTGTGTTATTCCTAACATTTTGAGTAGGGTGTGCTTGATTCCTTGTCTGTGGTGTTTCCGGTGTTTTTGGAGCTGTTGTTTGTCCATCGTTGTCCATGATTCTTTCCGGAACACTGTTGTTGTTTGCATTAAGTATTTTCTGCCTGAGTTGTGTGTTTTCTGCCTGGAGGGTCTCCAGTTCCTTGGTTTTTTCGTTAAGCTGTTTTGTAACTTTTGGTTATTCTCAATGACAGTAATCAATTGTTTTTCGATTCTTCGAACGATTTTTGGAAGATCTCTACATTCTGTGCAAATCCAAAAATGTACAGTGTCTTTTTCGGTTAGTCCCACACATATGTCATGATACCACTCCATGCACCAGTGACATTGTATCATACCACTGTCGGTAATTCTACCTTCGCATGTACAGTTTATTGTGCTCTCATTTTTTATTCTTTGTCGATCTACGGGTGTTTTTCTTTTCCTTCTTTCCATTATCCGACGTTGACACTTTCTTTTGTTCTGTTTTTTCCATTGTCACCTTAATGTTAGTAATGTCATTCTCAATAAGGTGTTGTTCGGTTTCATTCTGGTCTTGTGTTCCATTCAAGAAAGATGTCGTAATAGCAAGTTGTTGAAAGGAGTCTGACAATAGAAGCTCATGATCTAATGTGTCCATCGTATCGTCATGTTGTTCTGCTATTTGATCTACGGGTGCTTCGTGCACATCATCTACAACTTTCTTTGATTCGCTTGGTATTTTTCTTTTCGATCTGGCCAGTAAGCTTTGGCATTCATTATTCAATGCATTTGATATAGGTAAGCAACCATCTGCAATAATTTTCGGGTTAACTCGTGGAAGGAGGATTTCGATCTCCTCGACCATCTGCTTCATACATTTATGTTTATTAAAAGCCTTCAGTTCAGTTGCAGACATTTCTTTTACTTTTGTCATATATTTGTCTTTAATTGATTTTTCAATATCAGATAACATAGCACGACTGTTCGGTGACAAAGTCATAAACGACATGATTTCACGCGTTTCAGTATAGTAAACTTCACCTACACGGGCCTGTAGTTTTATTTTATTTCTCCCCGGCACTGATCAGGGTACAAAGTCCAACTTCGTAAAAACGATCGATCGTTCGTTCCTCTATTGTCACTTTAATGCCTAGTGAGTTGTGTTTACTGTTGTGTTATGTTATACTATTTACTGAATGTTTTAAAATAAAAAACAAAATCCAAATAAACTTACGTGATGTTACAAATCTGCCGTAAACGTTGCATTTTGACGTTACGTTCAATGGCACCAACATCTTGCGCGACTGCGGCGTCATATGCATTTGATTATGTTTTTTTCTAATTAAAATTGCACACAAAAAATTACTGCTTTCAATAAAATATGTACACATCATCAATATTTTTTTTTTAATAAAAAATAATATTATGATATTTTGTCATTTTTTTGCAAAAGTCGACAATATGGGATTCGGCAATATGGTATTCGGCAATCTGGTACTAATTCATAGACATATCCATACAAGCTTAGACTCATATAAATACTCCTTCTTTCCGAAAACCATTGTACAATGGAACCTGCTCCCAGCTGCTGCTGTACAATGTCCCACACTTGACAGCTTCAAAGAACAGATGCCACTATCTGTTCTCCAACTGCACATCAGTCAAGTGTACATGTATATAGTTTTAACCACACTGCACCACTATATATATATTCAAGAATGTCAAAAAATTTACACGAAAATGGTTACAAGTTGGATTAGCTGTATATACAATATACTTAAATTTTTAGATATCTCTCCTAAATATATTTTACAGGGAAATGTTAATGTTAAAAAACTTTTAATTAAAAAACTGACTTTCATTTATGGAAATGTTTGGAAAAGTGAACTTTTTAATGATATAAGGAAGGACTCGAACCAGAAAAACAATCTACGTACGTTTAGACTGTTAAAAAAATCATTTTAATTTGAATCCTATCTTGAATCCCTTCCTTACTCAGAGAGAAATATATTTACAAAATTCAGAATAGGTGTTCATAATTTAGAAATTGAAAAGGGTAGACATAAGAATCTGCCAGAACACAAACGTATTTGTACTTTATGTAATTGTGAAGTTGAAGATGAGATACACTTTTTAATGATCATGAGTTGTACAAAATTCAAAACTTTTAGAGAAAATCATTTAGGCTGTATTTTCAAATTATATCCTAACGCAGAGAAATTAAATAACACTGATAAATTTATCTGGTTAATGAGTAATGAAAATCAAAACATACTGAAAGAGTTGGTAAAAAGGATAAAAATATTAGCAAATGAAAGAAACACTATGTTAATGGGTTAACTGTAGCTTTACCATATGATTGACTTGATTTATTTATAAATACCTAGACCTTGAATAGTTTATGTTATACATTTGTAATACTAGTATATTAATTTAAATTCATGTATACACGAGTGTTTTTATTCCCAGTGTATCTCCTCCATTTATATAGGTATAATCTGCATGTACATGTACAAAATGTATATGTTATGGATAGATCATTAATACATTATTCTGTGTGCCTCCTAATAAATGTGCCAAACAAATTGTTTTTCTTCTTTTTTCTTTTTTTTGTAACTGTTGATATAAATGTCATGAATCATATGTAAATCATTCTAATCATTGTAATTAAATTTATTGTGATTATTCTGCTCATCTTGGGCGCTGTGATTAGCAATAAAATCTGTTGTATTTGTATTTGTATAGTTATCACCTTTATTCGAACGTTATAATTAATTTTTACCCCACGCATGCACGGCACATAATCGTCAATAAGATGACGGTGTGCGGAAATTGAAAGAAGAAGAAGAAATCAATAAAATCTTTGACTCTTGACTCTTTAATAGTAATGTGATATCACGCGGATAAGAGATTTTCATGTTTTATAAACCTTCACCAATGATTTATCATTGTTGTTCCCTGCAAAAGGAAGTTTGTGCACAAAAGTAAAAGACAATGCACAAAAATACACCCCTTTAAAATTTTTACAAAGCCAAAGTGTACCCCACACATGGACAAAACTAATTATTTACGGGATTGTAATACGAGTTTTTATTTTTTATTTGACATGTGGAGCTCATGACATAAGCGGCATTTTTTGCCGGTAGGCAGCAGGCTCTCAAGTTTATTTTATCGTGCAGTTTAATCAACATACGTTAAGAATATCATTAAGGCAGTAAGTGCTCGTAAACAATGTCATATTATAATTTAAAATTTCAATCATGGAGATTGTCGGGGTCCAAATAACTGAAAGGACAACGCATTGGTTAACCTCAGGAGTCGGGGTATCAAATCAAAAGACTTTTGACCACATCTGTGACTGTGGTGTAATTAAATATGGTTAGCGTGCTCGCCTCGAGCGCGGTAGATCGTGGTATTTGTTGCTTCTCCTCTAAGCACGTAGTCCTATAATATTAGCATGGGGCAACCATTTTTGTTACTTACCTGTATTCATTAAATATTTATATCATGTTAAAGTGCTATATCTAAGATGCTCAAAACAGTTTAGTTTTTAACTCTAGGACTTCCCATTGTTTTTTTTTATGATTTTTTGAAAATCGTAAAATGAGGTCTTTAAAATTCTATAGAAAATTCTGTTCAAAATATGGTTCCACTTATATTTACGAGATATAAATTATTGACAATACCCAAAACTCTGTTTTTTTAACATATATATGATATAATAAGACATTTCCAGGCTGAAACATGCTTCTAAAATGAACTTGGAAGTTTATTTTACACCAAAAACATGTGAATCCCCCCCCTTTTTTTTTCAATTTTTTTTTGAATCATAAAAAATTAATGGAAAGCCCTAGAGTTAAAAACTAAACTGCTTTGAGCATCTTAGATATAGCAGGTTTACATGATATAAATATTTAATGAACTTGGAAGTTAGTTTTTCACCAATAACATGTGAATGTCCCTCCCCCTCCCTTTATTGCTGAAATCTTTAAATTTTCAAAAAATCATAAAAAATAATGGAAAGCCCTAAAAACTAAACTGTTTTGAGCATCTTAGATATATCAGTTTTACATGATATACAATGTATAAATATTTAATGAACTTGGAAGTTAGTTTTTCACCAAAAACATGTCCCCCCCCTTTTATTGCTGAAATCTTTTAATATGCTCATATCTGAATATAAACGGCTTTTAATATTTGTCAATGTCTTTATTCATAAATATAAGTAATTTTAGTGTTTATTCATAAATATAAGTAATTTTATTTTTTTCATTATTATTGACAACAAAATATCATAATATGGCAATGCTGTAAGTTGTAACTTGTCTTGTGTTTTTTTTTTATATTTATATTTATATTTAACATATATATGATATAATAAGACATTTCCAGGCTGAAACATGCTTCTAAAATGAACTTGGAAGTTAATTTTACACCAAAAACATGTTTGTTTAACGATGATGTACATACCGCTTAAAAATATGCTTCATTCAAGCAGTGCTCCACATTCAATGGAGGAAGTTACAGAACAAGTAACAAGTATATTACTTTTTCACCACTGAACTTCATACATGTTTCTTCTCAAGTTACCTGCACACTATTACCATATATTTCTTAGTTAATTCAAACCTTGGTAAGGTTTATTTATGAGAATTTATGTCTGAAATTAAATAATAAGCTTAACGTATTGATTCACCGGAAATGACTGTATTTCTTTTCAGGGGAAATTACTCTGCTTACCAAAAAGGGGGTACAGTGAAAAAGACGCCAAAAACACGAACAATACGCCCATATATTCATAATTTCTGTTTGAATTCTTTAAGAATAATAATATAATCACCCCTTTCTAAAATTACAGAGGGGTGCACGTCCTAAAAAGCCATTTACGATGTTTAGCTAAATTTCTCACATGTTTAAAATGGCCACTTTCCACGCTTTCATTCATAAGATTGGGATGCACCGAAAGATAAATTATCTCTTTTTTGATTGGCGCAACTTTTGTTTATTAACCAATCACCTAATTCTTTAAAAACAGCGTAATTAAGACCAACCCTTTCCACCTAATTTCGGGACCGATTTCGGAACATAATTCCGCGTCTGCTAAGAGTTGTCGTTCTTTTGCCCCATGCTAATAATATATGACTTCGCATTTATAAAGTCTAATTTTAACGTTTTCATGCTGATTTTTTCATATTTTTTTTTTTTTGAAATGCGGAGTCATATCGGAAATGTCAAAATGTACGTAGCACTTTCCGATGTCATTTCAAGTCGGAAGCAGATTCACAAGTTAACCCACTGCACACACCCCGAATCATGTAATTTACACCCCTTAACAATAAAAATGAATAAATAATTAACTTACCTTATCTCTAGAATCGTTAATCCCATTAGAATTGACAATTACTTTTCCAAGGCGAACTCATTCTCCCGCCGCCATAGTTTAAAATCAGTGTTAATTAAATTTACGGATTCTAGAGAAAAATATGTCACAAAACGAACTAAAATTGTAATTTGGGATGCTGTTCACGGTGAATGAGGATTGCTTCGCTCACCGTCAAAATTGTATTTTTATTAAATATGATGTATTTGTTGAGTAGTAACTCTTAGTTTCTGAAGTTATCGCTGTATTCTTCATTGGAACTAATCCTCGTTAATTTAACGTTCGTTTCGCTCAAAATTTTTAAGATGTTCAAAACCGCCATATTTGAATATCAACGTCTTGCTGTCAAAAACACTGAGAATATTTCACTGGAATAATGATGAATGTGATGGATTATAGACTTTAAATGACCATAACTATGTAAGGTAAAGCTACTTTTATAACTTTTTACTCAGAATAGAGTCTGTTGTGGGACTGTTTTTATTTTTTGACATGCTACGTGATTTGACCATCTTCCGATAGGACCTCGCACCATATTGACAATAAAAAAAAATAGTAAAAAAAAAGAGAAAAATAGCAAAAACAATAAAATATGAATATAAAACGATAATATAAAATGAAAATATCGACGTGCGAGGTTCTATGTTATAGGGCTACTAAGCACGCAGCATTTAATGAGAAAGAGCAAAAACTGGTTGGCTCGGAATCAGGATCATGTGTCCCGAGTATGGGAACTGAACTGTCTACCAGCGGCCTGTTATTTCAGTGAGCTACAAAATGTAGCACTGTAAATGTCCAATTAAGGGTGTTGGTCTAGTACAAAACAGACCTCATCATCACCTCATTAAAAATTAACTTGTTCTCGCTGTGATACAGTTGATAAATTGCTGAGTTGGTGTTAAGCAACAATCACTCAAAAGACTTATCTGTATCTCCAGACTGGACTGGAAGCACAGAGCAGAAAATTTCCCCGGAAATCATATCTCCACAGATTTATCAAACAACCTGTTGCTGTAATTTTACTATCCATGTACTCAATTTGCATATCCATGAAATCTCGGCCCATTGCAAACTCGGCCCATCACAGACTGAATAATAAATATGTGAATTCATTGATTTGTTGACCTTTAAGAAAATAGTATCTTCACAATCTAAAATTGAAACAAATGTTCACAGGTATTAAACGATTAAATTTCGAAACCCCTAAAATATAGCATAAAGATAATTCTAAATTCTAATTCTAAATTCTATAGCAATTTAAACTACATCTTAATACTTTTTTTTCAAAATAAAATTTAAAGATTTTTCAACATTTTTACTTACAGTATCACAAACTCTGTTGCCAGATGGTACAGGAGTCACACTGAAGTGCATGCTTTCTACTGGATACTTTTCTGGAACACACTACGCAACGGTCGGAACTCATTTTGATAATGATTTTGCATGGCAAAGATCATGGCTTTTTATAATATCAAGGGAAAACTTCAAAGAAATCTTCATGTTTTTAAACTTTTACTCAAACTTTAAATTTAGACCATTTTATTTTGAATGTGTTTTCAGTTTAGTGTTCAATGATTTTCTGACTGCGTTTTTGGGGCCGAATTCAATATCGGCCCCACTCCCAATGTGAAAAAGGCTTTTTTTTTCAATTTCATAGGGGGAAATTCCGGTATCAGGACATTTCGGGACCTGGACATCTCGGTATTGAACATATGCAACATTTCGGTACTCGGTACTGGACATTTCGGTACTGAATAACAAGGATTTAAATAGTAGGACTACATGTATATAAATCCTTGTGAATAATAACAATAATTTGATTGAAATCAAAAACTTTTTTTTATATTTTTTTTACATTTAGACGTTGTTTATACAAATTTTCATGTGTTTTTTTTAATCATCATAAACAAAATATAATCAAATGTTTATGATAATAGAAATTATTGAAGAATCATTAGGGTGACAAACTTTCATACATCGGGGATATCAGATAATAAAGCAAAGGTCAAATTAATGAAGATAAAAATCAATACAAAAACAGCGATCTCCGGGATCGATCTACACTGGAACTATCAAAAACACATACTAGTATCCATCCACTTTTGGGTCATATATTAAAGTACTACATTTTTTTTGTACTAGTACCAAAATATTGACAATTAATAAGTACCAAACAATTGTGGTCAGTACCGAATTGTCTCTTCCAAGTCCCGAACTGTCCAGTACCGATTACCGAAATGTCCAGGTACCGAGATGTTTAGGATTCGGAAATTCCCAATAACGTGGTGATAAAATTATTCGTAAAAATCGTTAATGACAGCTTTTTCAGATGAAATTAAAAGTCGAACATTTTCACTTTTATAACCTAATTACTGTTTGCTTTGATTATGCAAGCGAAATACTACGCACAAGATATTGGGAACCAGTGCGGTATATTGGGTCTCTTGATTTGTTGAAAGTGGCGTGTACCGGAATGCGGTAAAACTTCAGGAAAGCGGAAATGGTAGTATTTGGAATAAATTTTATATTCAATAAATTTAATAGGCTATAAGTACAGTAATGTGTACGTTATGGGAGTAAAATCCACAATGGGTTATTTTTCTCAGGTGAGCATTGTAGCCCATGTCCATATACATGTAGGCTCTTGCTTTAATTCATTGAGTAATTATATCAAGGTGAGTCAGATTACACTGAGACTGAGTGGATCCTTGGTTTTATCTCATAGACACGTTACATTTAAAAAATTAAAATATGATCATCTGCTAAATTTGTCAACTACAATGTATATTCAATAAAAATTATTTTAATTTTATTGCAGGACATAATGGCGATTTTGGGAGTACAGTTGGTTTTAAGTCTAATCATGTTCAGTTTTTTACAAAAGCTTGGACCCTATTACTCGTTTGGACGATGGTTGTTGTGCAATAGACTAGTCAGATATCTGCATCCAACTGATGAAGATTTGAAAAAAGCTGCTGGTATTTCTCAAAATCAGAATGGTAAAAGTAGAAACAAAAGGTATGATAAAAAAGGAGGTGGAAAATTGAATAGCCAGTCGGACACCTTCACTGTTCCTCGTTCTACAGAAATTCATCTTGAAACTGCAAATGTTGAAGCAATAGATTTGGTACAGTTACATTTTTATCAAGATTTTCAATGGTTGTTGGAATTTGCAGTTTGTGCCCTGGTTGTATATATTGTAACAGAAATTTATTTTGCCTTTTTGCCAAGAAATGAGCTAAACATCAGTGTTTTATGGTGTCTACTGGTTGTCATATTCTGTTTCAGAATACTGATATCCCAGGCAGCTGTATATTTTAGATCTGAAGAAGGAGGAGAGAGAATATTGTGTGTAACGTTTGGATTTTTCTTCCTTGTTTTTGCAATGGGGATTCTGGTAGTTGATGAAAAAATATTAGAATTTGGACTAGTACCTGGCTACAACAACTTTTCTGAGGGTGCAGAGTCATTCCTGAAACAGCAAGGAATTAATTCACAAGGACCGATTTCTTTAATGACCTTCAAAATCATCCTTGCTATAATTTGCTCAGTATCTGGTGCGCTGTTGACTTTCCCAGGGTTAAGATATGCAAAAGTTCATCTGGACACTTTAAAATATGTAAAAGATAGTCCATTTAAACAGGCTTTACTACACATCAACTTTATTTTACCGTTAGTCATTGTATTACTGTGGGTAAAACCGATCGGAAGAGATATAATTTGTGCCAAAAATTGGCAAGTAAATTACAAGCTTCTAAATGAAGATGTTTTTGAAGTTGCACGTCTTTCTTTAATAATAGTATTATTCATACTTAGACTTGTATTAATGCCTCCCCACATGCAAGCTCATTTAAATTTAGCCTACGATCATGTGCAAAGGATGAAAAAAGAGACGGGAAGAATCAGTAACCTAGATTTACAAAGAATGATTGCTCGTGTGTTCTATTACTTATGTGTGGTTGCAATACAGTACATATTACCCTGTTTATTATTGCTGTTTATGGTGTTCCTACAGAAGACATTAGGAGATTATAGCTGGTCAAATATGCTTGGAGAAAATTGCAGTAATTATTTCAATTCTAAACAAACTACAGTGTATTCAGTTCATTCACCTCCAGATAAAAGTACAGGTGACCCCATATCTGATACAACTGCTCAATTCACATGGGCAATAACAAATCTGAGACAAGTG
The DNA here is from genome assembly GCA_002080005.1 of Gigantidas platifrons. NCBI lineage: Eukaryota > Metazoa > Mollusca > Bivalvia > Mytilida > Modiolidae > Gigantidas > Gigantidas platifrons. The sequence continues at coordinate 243,237 of MJUT01041800.1, forward strand.
TTCTCACCAACATGGTATCAGGGTTTGTTTGGTTTCCTAACATGGTGGATGACTACAGCATGGTTCAGTAGTACAGCTTTTGGAATTTATTATTATTCTAGAGTTGCAACTCAGTAAAATGCTATTTAGCGATAAGTTACAATGTACTGTAAGGTAAAAACAAAAAATTGTATCCTGGTATCATGTGCAATGCTGTAAGACCTATACTGAATGTTTATTTATTAGAAAAAAAATAATCAATATACCCAAATAAGGACTGAAATTGTCTTTTTTAAGTTAAATTTGAGCATTATGCCCTAGCTACAAATGACTTTAATTTCAGTCTATTGCCAGGAACAATTTGTTTTCTTAACTTACAGTAATTTTTCTGTGCCATTCTTTTATCAAATTAAAATTTTTTCATGCATGCATGTACATGTAATTCACTAGATTAACAAAATGTTGAAGAATACACAATTAATATGGAATTAAGTTAATTGTGAAATAAGGAAGAAATCACTTAAAAGAACTATAAATCTTCCTTTAAATTTAAGTAGTACTGATACATCATTTATACATGTACATGCATGTACAGTATAGTCAGACAGTCAGAGACATACAAATGTAGTGTGATAGATCACTGTGATTGATGTATCACTGTTCTTATTGATACTGAAACAGTACAGTCAGAGACATACAAATGTAGTGTGATAGATCACTGTGATTGATGTAGTACTCATCTTGGTGATTTGGATATGTGACTTTTGTACTGTTAAATATATCTTCAAAATAAATAAATAGATTAAACAGACCAAAAGATATATCATATCCCTAAGAAGAGTGATTTATCACGCCATGTCTCTGACTACTGTAATTTTGCATACAGTATGTACAATGTATATATTATAATCCACAATGTAAGCTACATTTGTACCATTTTGTTGTTGCCAATGTGTACATGTATATATTATCAATAATTTTATTGGTATCACTGTCATGAATATTTTCGATTGAGATACTCCGTTACAGAGAAGGAATTTTTATAGAATATTACAATGTACCATTTCAAAATAGAAATACATGACCGATTGGATAATCTTGGTTTAGCATCTTTAAACCTCTAAAGTACATATAGTATAACTAATCGTAGATTTTGAATATCAAAATAAAACCACGAGTGACCGAAGTACGCATAAGGATTAAACGAGTGGGCGGAACTTGTTCCGTCCACGAGTTTAATCGTTAATGCGTATTCGGTCACGAGTGGTCTTATTTTGATATTCAAAATGTATGATTTAGTTATACTGTTTATTATATAGACTCAAAATTTCTTATATATTTGATTGCACGCGTGTGAATCTACGAGCAATGATACTACAGTCTACAGCCACAGGGTTCAGTTGGAAGGATCTGCCATCTTGAAAATGTGAAATCCTATTTTTCATATTTACAACAATGTACAAAAATAATTAAAATGCTTACCTTGAAAGCTTATTTTAGTTAAATTAAATCACAACTGAAGCGTATACGAAGCCAAATAGCGTCTAATCTTTACGTTTCAAACTGCAAGTCTTCATATGACGTCAATGACGTCATCTTGGTTATGTGTCAAAGTCATCAATAACATTTCGCAGAATTTTTTCAGCTTACAATCGTATGTGTATTCACCGTTGCACAACAAGGGACGTAACCATCACACTTATAGTTTTGCAAAAGTAGTTCTGGCAGGAAAAAACTGATATTTCACATGTGAAATACCGGAATTTATTTCACGGATAAATCCCCATAATTCACACCTATCTATATAATAAATGGATATATTACATGTTTACAGTTCTATGGATAATATTTTCATTGATTATCATGACATTATATTTGGTGGATGACTCTAACTTATACCACAGCAATTACATGTAAGTCACACATTCTACTGTAAGGGTATAAATTGCGGAACCGTAGCTCTGAATGGTCCGCAAAAAAAATATTAATAAAACATAAGGACCATTTAGAGATACAATGTATGATTCTGTATCTACTGTGAAGGTAAATTGTATATATACACACATTTTTATGAAACATATACAAAATGTAACCAAGTACATGACAATGATTTACATCACACTGTTGCAGCTTCAAGGAGAATATTACCTCATAGGGAATAAAGGCTTTTAAACATAGTTTGTACATTAGTTTAAAAGTATGATATTTATAAATTGCTGTCAAACAAAATGAGAAGTTTTAATTCACCCTGTTGGATTGCAGTGTTTTATCCCCTATTGTTTGGTTTCTTGGCAGTTTAATTCTACATTGTAATGTACACCTACCCCAATTTTTACTTCAACACACATGTACCTGTAAGTTTTTTTCTTTTTTTAGAACAATTGATATTGATTGATCAATTGTCCATTGATTTAGCTATTGTCATACAGTCAAACATGTCCATGCAGTCACCCCTATAAAAACGTCACTTTTATTCTTTGTCCAAAAGGTGACATCTTATACAGGTCTGACTAAATCAAAAATAGTCAGTTACTCACAATTATATATTATTGACTAATAAATAATTGGCAGCTATTAGTAGTTCAGTCTACATGTACACATGTACAGTTTTGGTAGTTCAGTCTACATGTACACATGTACAGTTTTGGTAGTTCAGTCTACAAGTACACATGTACAGTTTTGGTAGTTCAGTCTACAGGTACACATGTACAGTTTTGGTAGTTCAGTCTACAAGTACACATGTACAGTTTTGCAGTGTCTGTATTTGACATAATTAAAAGCAAAATTATAGACATTTTAAGACATTGGTGTGTCTGTATAATCTGTTTTAGTTTTCTGATGGATAATGTCCATGTTACAGTTTGAGATAAAAGTAATTAGTAGCAATGTATGTGTTATTGTATGCTTATAACTGTGTTATGATCATCAAAAGTATGTCTGTGAGGTCATATCTGAGGTCAACATATCATTGGTTTTGTTGAAGTTGTGTGAGATTTTTATAATATAAGATCCATTTCTCAGTATACATGCTATGTCCAATCGAATAAAATGATATGTTTGTTGTATATGTTGGATTTGTGTATGGTTTTTTTTTTATGTTTTTGACCGATACACTAAACAACCAATCAACATCACATTTAAGGGCATATCAAGTAACCTTTCATTCATCATTGTAAGAAAGTTAAAATATACTGACCAATCAGACAACAGCTCTAAGAGCGTGCTAGGTTTTAATACCTCAAGATTTGGTAGGCTCACCTCTGATTAGTCGCTTTATTAAATGAACCCTAACGTAACCACATATAGGATGTCATCAGTGTATCAGCAAAAATATAGAAAATCAAAAGATACAATAAAAATTTAATTTAAATGTGCTTGTTCAAACATAATTATTAGTAATCATATTCACTATGAAGTCATTCGTGTTAGTAAATCAGTTATTACTTGACTTGATCAAGGGGCCGTCGTCATCGTATGGTAGTTGAATTTCCAACTACCTGTGCAATCAGTACCTATCACCACTAATGTTGTGAGTTCGAATTCCGCTCAGGGGAGGTGTACTCGATGCAACATTATGTGATAAAGTTTCGTCAGTGACTTGCTACATGTCGGTGGTTTTCTCAGGGTACTCTGGTTTCCTCCATCAATAAAACTGACCGCCATGATATAACTGAAATATTGTTGAAAGTGGCTTTAAACACCATAAATCAACCTATTTCTTGGCCACCATCTCATTTCTTTACTTCTTAGGGTGGGTAGGAGTGCTCTGGAAAGTTAAAGATAGTTAGTTTATTGTCAATTTGGCACATTCAATATATGTATTTTCAAAAACTGCCTCCTCAGAATCAAAGGTCATTCCCTAAGCCCTAAGGTTCATGTCTTAGTAATCATAAATGGTAGGTAAACTACATTTAGCAATCAGCATAATAATTTTGGAGTATACATGTCAGCCAATCAGTGATTTGATAATTCAAGCACAAGATTTTATGTTCCTGTGTATCTTTTATTGTACATATCATTTAATAGTGAGGTAATATTCATTGAAAAGACGGACAGGTACACATTTTGTATCTACAGTTGGTCTACTGTAATTTCCAGAACAGGCGACCATTTCACTAAAGGTCGTAAGTCGTAAACGTAGACGTAAGTGTACTAAGAGTTACGACCGTTTCACTAACAATTAGGATTTATGACTGACGATAAAAAGTGATCGCAAAGTTAAGAGTGGTGGTAGATACACCTAAGTCGTAAATCCTTATTGTTAATGAAACGGGCGTAACTCTTAGTACACTTACGTCTACGTCTACGTTTATGACTTACGACCTTTAGTGAAACGGTTGCCAGTTTCATATTTATTTTAGAATTTTTATAATGCAGATCCATCCTGTTATATTTTCAATGGAATAAAAATTTGCCAGGTACATTTGTAAACAATGAAATGTCTGAAATTGTAAAAGAAACTTTATTCATTTCGTATATATATATATATATATATATATATATATNACATTCTTTTTATATATCTTTTAATTGTTGAGATCTTACATTTGTTTTTCGATTTTATATTGATATATCAATCAATGCAATACTGGTCTGTTATGACGGAATAAGATTCCAGTTGTTATACAGAAAATTATAATTCAGAATATTAAATAGGAGGGAGAATGTTAGAAATAATTATCTAGTCCACACCACCAAGGCATTTCATTTTTGTTTGTCATCCAATATTTGCATTTTGTTACATTTATCTAAGCTTTGGTGCTTCAATGAGCTACAAAACCCACCTTATTTTATTAGATTTTTAAGATGATGTTTTTACAAGTAATTGTTGACCAGATTTTATTCACCTTAGACACTGTTTACCATAATTTGAAAATGTTGAAATTGTAGAATTGTAGATATGTTTTGAAATGGTTTTTTGGTGCTACAGTGTATATTTATATGTGAATCTCTGTGAATGGGAGTGTTTATTTTGTATTCTAGATGAAATAAAGAATGCTTTAAAGACCATCAAACATATGTTATGTCTGACCAAGTTTATAAATGTAATGATGCTCCTGCATCAGTAATCCTGATATCATACACATATTTTAGTTTACTTGAACTGAAAGGTCACATTGCCATTAATTTTATTTATTATCACAAGAAAAGTTTGAAGATACCAAATGGTTAATCAGGATCACAGGCACTTGGGTCCAGGATTAAAAAAAAAAATTAAAATAAGTTAACTAGAGACATTTCCAAAAATGTTCTATATACACAGTTAGATGGTGTATATAGAAAATTTTTGGAAAAGTCAACATGGCCTAAAATAGTAATAAAACATGCCAGGGGGCTCTAAAATTAAATATTTAATTTAAAAAAAAAATAAAAGTATCATGGACCCAAGTTCTTGTAATCAGGAGCTGTAAATCGAAGGATAGACAATACAATGGTCAAAACAAAAAGGACAAAAAAAATGATCTAAAAATATATTACACAGAAAACTAACAATCGAGCAACATGTACCCCACTAAGATCTGGGAGTGAACTCAGGTGTTCTGGAAGTGTAAACAGTACCCCACTAAAAACTGGGAGTGAACTCAGGTGTTCTGGAAGTGTAAACAGTACCCCACTAAAATCTGGAAGTGAACTCAGGTGTTCTGGAAGGGTAGACAGTACCCCACTAAAAACTGGGAGTGAACTCAGGTGTTCTGGAAGGGTAAACAGTGCCCCATTAAAAACTGGGAGCGAACTCATGTGTTCTGGAAGGGTAAACAGTAACCTACTAAAACTGGGAGTGAACTCAGGTGTTCTGGAAGTGTAAACAGTACCCCACTAAAACTGGGAGTGAACTCATGTGTTCTGGAAGTGAAAACAGTACCCCACTAAAACTGGGAGTGAACTCAGGTGTTCTGGAAGTGAAAACAGTACCCCACTAAAACTGGGAGTGAACTCAGGTGTTCTGGAAGGGTAAACAGTACCCCATTAAAAACTGGGAGCGAACTCATGTGTTCTGGAAGGGTAAACAGTAACCCACTAAAACTGGGAGTGAACTCATGTGATCTGGAAGGGTAGACAGTACCCCACTAAAAACTGGGAGTGAACTCAGGTGTTCTGGAAGGGTAGACAGTACCCCACTAAAACTGGGAGTGAACTCATGTGATCTGGAAGGGTAGACAGTACCCCACTAAAAACTGGGAGGGAACTCAGGTGTTCTGGAAGGGTAGACAGTACCCCACTAAAAACTGGGAGTGAACTCAGGTGTTCTGGAAGTGTAAACAGTACCCCACTAAAACTGGGATTGAACTCGTGTGATCTGGAAGGGTAGACAGTACCCCACTAAAAACTTGGAGTGAACTCAGGTGTTCTGGAAGGGTGAACAGTACCCCACTAAAAAATGGGAGTGAACTCAGGTGTTCTGGAAGGATAAACAGTACCCCACTAAAACTGGGAGGTAAACTCGGGTGATCTGGAAGGGTAAACAGTACCCCATTAAAAACTGGGAGCGAACTCATGTGTTCTGGAAGGGTAAACAGTACCCCACTAAAAACTGGGAGTGAACTCAGGTGTTCTGGAAGTGTAAACAGTACCCCACTAAAACTGGGAGGTGAACTCGGGTGTTCTGGAAGGGTAAACAGTACCCCATTAAAAACTGGGAGCGAACTCATGTGTTCTGGAAGGGTAAACAGTACCCCACTAAAAACGGAGTGAACTCGGGTGTTCTGGAAGGGTCAACAATACCCCACTAAAAACTGGGAGTGAACTCAGGTGTTCTGGAAGGGTAGACAGTACCCCACTAAAACTGGGAGGTGAACTCGGCTGATCTGGAAGGGTAGACAGTACCCCACTAAAACTGGGAGGTGAACTCGGGTGATCTGGAAGGGTAGACAGTACCCCACTAAAAACTTGGAGTGAACTCAGGTGTTCTGGAAGGGTGAACAGTACCCCACTAAAATCTGGGAGTGAACTCAGGTGTTCTGGAAGTGTAAACAGTACCCCACTAAAACTGGGAGGTGAACTCGGGTGATCTGGAAGGGTAAACAGTACCCCATTAAAAACTGGGAGCGAACTCAAGTGTTCTGGAAGGGTAAACAGTACCCCACTAAAAACTGGGAGTGAACTCGGGTGTTCTGGAAGGGTCAACAATACCCCACTAAAAACTGGGAGCGAACTCAGGTGTTCTGGAAGGGTAAACAGTACCCCACTAAAAACTGGGAGTGAACTCAGGTGTTCTGGAAGGGTAAACAGTAACCCACTAAAAACTGGGAGCGAACTCAGGTGTTCTGGAAGGGTAAACAGTACCCCACTAAAACTGGGAGCGAACTCAGGTGTTCTGGAAGGGTAAACAGTAACCCACTAAAAACTGGGAGCGAACTCAGGTGTTCTGGAAGGGTAAACAGTACCCCACTAAAAACTGGGAGTGAACTCAGGTGTTCTGGAAGGGTAAACAGTACCCCACTAAAAACTGGGAGTGAACTCAGGTGTTCTGGAAGGGTAAGCAGTACCCCATTAAAAACTGGGAGGTGAACTCAGGTGTTCTGGAAGGGTAAACAGTACCCCACTAAAAACTGGGAGTGAACTCAGGTGTTCTGGAAGTGTAAACAGTAACCCACTAAAAACTGGGAGCGAACTCAGGTGTTCTGGAAGGGTAAACAGTGCCCCATTAAAAACTGTTGGTGAACTCAGGTGTTCTGGAAGGGTGAACAGTACCCCACTAAAAACTGGGAGTGAACTCAGGTGTTCTGGAAGGGTGAACAGTACCCCACTAAAAACTGGGAGTGAACTCAGGTGTTCTGGAAGGGTAAAGAGTACCCCACTAAAAACTGGGAGTGAACTCAGGTGTTCTGGAAGTGTAAACAGTACCCCACTAAAATCTGAAAGTGAACTCAGGTGTTCTGGAAGGGTAAACAGTACCCCACTAAAATCTGAAAGTGAACTCAGGTGTTCTGGAAGGGTAAACAGTACCCCACTAAAAACTGGGAGTGAACTCAGGTGTTCTGGAAGGGTGAACAGTAACCCACTAAAAACTGGGAGGTGAACTCGGGTGTTCTGGAAGGGTAAACAGTACCCCACTAAAAACTGGGAGTGAACTCAGGTGTTCTGGAAGGGTAAACAGTACCCCACTAAAAACTGGGAGTGAACTCATGTGCTTTGGAAGGGTAAACAGTTCCTGCTCCACGTGTGGCATCCATTATGTTACTCTTGTTACACACCCGGTGATAAATCATGAATGAGGAAAGGACCGGATTGTGATTCGGACAAATGAAACAAATAATATGTAACAGTTAACAACTTCATCATGGTGGCGACAGTAAAACTTTTGAAGTGAAGACTTCAACTTAACCACTGGAAACCCTTGGTTCAGTATCTTTCTTGTCACAACATCACTTCTTTTAGCTTTCTATCTTTTTTTAAGACATTGAAAGCTAGCTTGGAGAGATGTTGTTTAACATACAACCCTTTTAGATTAAGCAATAAAACGTTTCCTTACTTTCCTTCCTTGGTCCTCTGCAGCCATTAATGATTTTAGATCAGCACCAGAAATACCAACTGTATATTAAACCATTCGAAGGAAAAGTAATGACATGTTTGCATTTAGATGTTTTGTTGATTTCAGAAAATATTTTTTTAAACATGTTCCAAATAGGGTGCAACTAATTGAGCAGGATCTGCTCCCCCATCCGGAGCACCTGAGTTCACCTCATCTTTTTTTGTGGGGTTCATGTTGCTCCATGTTTAGTTTGGTGTGTAGTGTCTTGTTGATCAACAAATAAGGCTACATGGGTCAAGGTTTGGGGAGTTACGATGTGCATTGTATGTCATAGCCTCAGAGCCAGGGAATGGGAATAAAAAGGACAGGGTTGGTTGGTTTATGGTGTTTAATGCCACTTTCAACAATATTTCTGTTGTATCGTGGCGGTCAGTTTTATTGGTGGTGGAAACCGGAGAAAACCACTGACAAACAAACTATCACATAAAGTTGTATCGAGTACAGCTCGCCATGAACGGGGTTCGAACTCACAACATTAGTGGTGATAGGCATTGATTGCACAGGTAGCTGTAAATCCAACTACCATACGACCACGACGGCACAAAAGTGGGCCATGGACATCAATGATCAAATGATCCCACAAATAACAAGAGTTGAACAAGTTTTTGAGTTGTTTAATTTCACATGTTCAAATATGGTTACAGGTATCAAAATATACCAATACAAAATGTATATAATTTATTTAATAAAACATTGTAATGAAACGATCAGGAAAAAAAAACAAATATTCATGAAGTTTAAAAATGGTTTGTTCAATTGAATTACTTTGGTAAATTTACAATAATATAAATACAGGTGATACCGTATTTGTTGTGTTTAAAGCTTTTTTAAATTTGATATCTACGTTTTCGCTATAGAACATAAAAAAAATCATAAAATATATTGAAAACATTATAATATAAGAAAGAAGCTCCATGCTGCAAATTTTAAATGCAAAAAACATTACCTGTATTTGAATTGATGACAAAAACAGAATAGCCTACACGAAGATTTTGCCATTACTGACCTCTTCTACTGAAAAAAACCCCCAATAAATATCACAGCTGCTTGATTCACGTTGTATACACTAACACATAAAGTATACATTCTGACAATTTTCTCTGAAATAATAAAAGTCGCTTGATGCATACTATATACATCAAATAGACAAAATACTAGAAGGAAAGCAGAACAAATCTGCTGAATAATTTCAGACAGATTATTATGCTGAAATTATGATTGGATAATGAAAGACATCTTTTAAATCGTGTAAAACTTCGATAAATATATTGGTTCTTCACCACAGTGAAACATATTGGTTCCATATCACAGTCAAATATCTTGGTTCTACATCACAGTTTACATATTTTGGTTCCACATCACAGTTTAAATATGTTGGTTCCATATCACAATTAAAATATTTTGGTTCCACATCACAGTAAAATATCTTGGTTCCATATCACAGCAGTTAAATATCTTGTATTCATACTAATGTTGATCACATTCGACTAGGCCGAGGGAGACTATTAGATTTCCGTAATGATAAGAAATATGGTATGTGAGCTAAATACTCAACTTTAGATATCTGAACACCATCAGCCTGAAACAGAAAAAGAGGAACAATGAAATAGCTGTTAGAATTTACTACATCACTCATCTAATTCTATTTCTGTTTGAAAGGAACACTACACATTAAGAAGTGCCATGTGTGTTATTAAGGTCAATATCTAGTACACGGCACTGTAATTGGTGTTTATGAAGGAGTGATGTTGATTACAGGATTATTACAAATATTTGTATGATATCAAGACCTGTTTTTTTGTTTCGATTTTTTTTATTTGAAATGCAAGGCATCATTGGTGTTGATAGCGTACCTTGTGTACTAGTGGAGAGGAACTGCCTACCCTTTCTGATCAGCTGTGTTCAATCCTGGTTTTCAATGGGGTTCGTGTTGCCCGGTCTGTGTAGTGTCTTGTAGATTATTGTTTGTCCTTTTGTCTTTTTAATTTTTTTTTTATCTTTGGCCATTGTATTGTCTGTCCTTCGATTTAAGATTCTGATAACTCCTTTGGTATATCTTCAAACGGTTCTTGTGTCAAAATTGTTTTTGAATTTGATGCCTTTTTATATCTCAATTTAAAATTCCAAGTGCATAATAAACATAATTTTGGTGGGCCGGTGTGTCATCTTTTTAGTTTTATGTGTTTTGCTTGGTTGTCTTCATTCTTTGTGTATATTGTATGTGTCTCTAGATTGTCCATTCTTGATTGTCCCCTTCAGTTTTTATTTAACGTTTATCTGTACAATAACACCACAAGGAAGTATAAAAATTTGAAGATGAAGAACACACAGATATTGTAAGAAACCTACCGGATTTACAACATCTAAAATTGTATCCCATATTTGAGTATCTGATCTGAGATCTGTTTCTATGGCAGAACATAAAACTTCTTGTAGAGAATCTATAGATATAATTCCACTTTGATGACGGTCTACAGATTGAAACAAATCCTACAGAACAAAAATAAGACTTTCTTAAATTGTTACATTGTACAGTCTATGCATATTTACGTATTGCTTTTCACACCATAACATAGATGAAATACTGCTAAAATGGCTTTTAACATCAATCAATCAATCAATCAATCAATCAATCAATGTATTGCCATTTATTTATTTTTAGTCTAAGCAAAACAAATCGCATTTATTTTCTGACAAATTCAAGAGTAAAACAAAATCAATGTTTGCCAAAACAATACGTTTTAGATCACTAATAAAATCATCTAAAACGGTATAAATTATTAATTAGATTTATTTTCCTGAAGTTTTGTTTGAATTGTATAATTATGAATAATACAATATAGATATAAATATATTTATTCATAACGTGAGTATGATATGATATTGTATTTGAGATATAATTACATTTGGCATCAAGTAATACAGTTATACACAAGGAACTATTATTATACCTCTTGCAATAGTGCAAATTATTTCTCTATTTGTTTATTCAGATTTTGAAAGCAATGTTCATATTACATTTGATGACTATTGTCCTATGTCATACTTACTATAAAGTATATGATATTATGGTGAAGTTCGGAGAAGTCTAAGTTACTATATGTATCTTTTGCTGCATCTCTGGAAAATGAAAACATTTATATATAATTTATAAATGGTTTTAAAATAAGAGTTGAGTTTTTCGTGGGGTTCTTGTTTCCATCTTTTCAGTTTTCTGTGTTGTGCTGTGCTTTGTTTTCTGGCGTCCTGTGTCTTGTACCCAATGTTGCCAATGTCTCTTGATTGTCCATGATTGATTACCCCTTCGGTTTTCTCTGACGTTTATAGTACACGTATTAAATAGACTTTCTCACAAAGCCCATCAAAATGTCACAAGAACAAATATGGGTATCACGTTAATATCCGAGGAAATTACAACATGCCTTATTATATCTAAAAGTTTAAGTCGCTTTTATGATTCTTCTTCATCTCACTAACAGTATGACGGTTATTAGTGGAGTATGATTCTTCTTCATCTCACTAACAGTATGACGGTTATTAGTGGAGTATGATTCTTCTTCATCTCACTAACAGTATGACGGTTATTAATGGGGTCCGTGTTGCTCAATCTTAAGTTTTCTGTGTGTTGTTTTTTGTATCATTGTTTATTCTTTTGTCCTTTTATCTTTTGTCCTTTGTATTGTTTGTCCTTATGGTTTCTGGTTACACCTTTGGTATCTTCAAACTTTTCGTCATACATATAGTGAAGATTAAAAGCTGACTATTCCATCAGTCTTAACTAACATACAAGGCAGGAAACTGTCATTATTATACATATAGTGAAGATTAAAAGCTGACTATTCCATCAGTCTTAACCAACATACAAGGCAAGACTGTCATTATTATACATATAGTGAAGATTAAAAGCTGACTATTCCATCAGTCTTAACCAACATACAAGGCAAGACTGTCATTATTAAATAAAATTAGATGGAGATCAAAGCATATTTTGTGAGAAAAAAATATTCATAAGACATCCACATCACTAAGGTGTCGTTATCCCTATACCATCATTAATAGTGTCTAGGTATCATAATCACTTACTTTTGTTCATTGACTATCTTTGTTAAGGCAGACATCGTCATAAATTCGTCTATACCAAAGAATGTACTTGAGCTGGTAATGTCATACACCTGTAATGATAAATACATTTATTAAATTCGTCTATACCAAAGAATGTACTTGAGCTGGTAATGTCATACACCTGTAATGATAAATACATTTATTAGATTGGAACATTATTTATTTCAATAATACACCCCCGGTATATCTAATAAAACATACTAATTTAGTACGAGTAAATAAAAACACTTCTCTGTCAATTCTTTAAGATAAAACATCGACTATATTTATACTTATTTTATACTTACTTGTTTTAGAAATCGTTCTTGAGCACTTGGTAATTTTGGTAACTGGCTTTGTAACTGGTTAAACATAATATGCCTATGGAAGACAAATATATATGTTTAAGATAAACGTCAGAGAATACCGAAGGGGCAATCAAAAATTGACAATCCAGAGAAACTGACAACATAGAGTATACACAAGACGTATAAAGAGGCAAAACTCGAAAATGAGAAATAAAAGTATATGCTCATTTAAAAATATCACTTTTGTGTGTTATGAGTATACATTTCAACGCTTTTTCTATTGAATTTTGAACTGTTCCAAAAGTGTGATATATATTTTTTTTCATTCTATTTAATAACTAAATAACCGCGTTGATAGTGAATATATACAGATTAATACATGGGCATTTCCATATTGGCCTGGTTATCATCCCGACGCAGTCTCGGGCCAATATGAGTCGAGGGATGATAACCAGGCCAATATGGAAATGATCATGTATTAAACTATTTATTACATACTTCCGACATCTAGAAAAGAGACACCCATATTGGCCTGAGACGAAGTCGAGGCCCATATTGGCCCGGGCCAATATGGGCCTCGATATGGAAATGATCTTGTAGTAATCCAATAACCGGTTATTTTCCCGGGGTGTGAAAATATGGACAGTTTACTTCCGGTCATATTGGTCATACAAAAATGCCTTTTTTTTTTAACTAAGTATGTAATAAAATAAAAATATAATAAGAAAGAAATGAACATGCTGTGTTAGAGAATTATATGAAGTGCAGATAATATTGATATATAAAGAGGTGTTATAATACGAACTTCTTAGTTGCAGAAAATCCTCTTTGCAGACTTAATGAAGGCATGAAATAGATAGAAAAAAACATATTCTTTTCAGTCCTGTCTGGTACTTTATTAGAGACGAATTGCTTGTTTCTATTTTTCAAACATGTACAATTGTCAAAGCTATCAACCCATGAAATAGTTCTTTTTTTAATACAGCAGATTATAAGAATAAGTGCTACTACGTATTACACTTTCCGATATGAGAAGATTGATTTATTATTGCTTCACTTCCAGCAAGCAGTATTTCAGCTATATTCAGAACGAGAACAAGTTCAACGACATTTAACTGCCACTGAAATAGTATGGAGAGTTCGCTAGAGACGAAACATTTAGTCTTTTGTAAATGCTACACCCTTTTTCGAAGTCATTTAAAAAGTGTGAATGGAGCATAGCACCCTCCAAATACTTTACCCACTATGGTCGCATGTCAGACTTTCTGTATTCTAGCATGATAACATGAACCCACCCCAATTGTGAGGGCTCTTTGTTCGCCACACGGAGGCGCACAGAGTAACTATATGGGTTTGAGCCCAGGGAACTTTAACCAGTACCCAGCTGTTTGTAAGGACAAAATTAACATTAATAATTACATGTATGTTATATTCAACATACCCATCTGCATCTGTATCAAGTTTCTTAAATGTTTCCTTGAGCAGATTTTGCTCGTCGACAGGTAACTTTCTAGACAGTTCTGAACCCTGAAAATGAAATTAGATTTCACAATAAACTCAATTATCTCGATTTGGATATCAAATATGGGTAGAATATTTAATTGAGATGAAATGGATACTTAACATAAAGACAGATACGACAGACAATTGTAAAGAGAATATTATGAAGGTATGATCAATATTAAAGCAGTCCAATAAGAAATAAATATTCAGACACTTTCTAGACATCAACAATGAAAATTACACCCAGTCAGCAATGAAAAACATCATCATAGACAGGAATAATACAACAACACGAAGACAGCAATGATAAACAACACGAAGACAGCAATGATAAACAACACGAAGACAGCAAGGCAAAGCCATATAACAGACAGCAATGATCAACAACACGAAGACAGCAATGATAAACAACACGAAGACAGCAAGGCAAAGCCATATAACAGACAGCAATGATCAACAACACCCAGACAGCATTACAAAACCACATCACAGACAGTAATACAAAACCACAGCACTGACAGCAATACAAAACCACATCACAGAAAGCAATGATAAACTACAACCCAGAAACCAATACTGTAGCAAAATCCAAAGAACAATAAAACCAGTCCAATGGCATAAGTTTTCTAAAGAATATTCCTCATTGATCATAACTAATTGTGGCTAAAAAAATATTTTACATGCAAGAACACCAGAAATATGAACTACAAACAAGAAGGATTATAAGACACATATCACATAACAAAATGAGAATGAACCGCAGATATTAAGACAACAAAGAAGCACCAACGTACGACCTAGCACTACTCGTTCTTACCCTAATACAACTGTTTGCTCTATTTACCTTAAGAGGGTTAGGAGTTGTTGGTTTCATTGGACTGTCAGGTTTAGTCATAAGAGATGCTGGTCTACCTCTGTCTGACTCTAAGGCTTCTATTTCTTCATCACTGTGGGATATAATGCATTAGGAATGAAATATGGGAACGATTGAAAAATAGAACATATTCTTAACAAAATACCATTTAACAATTGTTAAACTCTGAACACTTTCAACAGCAATGTGAAAGATGTAGAAGTAGAAGTGTTCCTTTGTTGTGTTCATTGATTTGAGGTGAGATGTAGTTGTTCGTTTTGTTGATATTAGTGGAGCTGCTGATCATCACGGTTTAAGCTTTCTTTAGGTGAGATGTAGTTGTTCGTTTTGTTGATATTAGTGGAGCTGCTGATCATCACGGTTTAAGCTTTCTTTAGGTGAGATGTAGTTGTTCGTTTTGTTGATATTAGTGGAGCTGCTGAT
>MJUT01041800.1:259895-280903 GCA_002080005.1 Gigantidas platifrons
GTTGATATTAGTGGAGCTGCTGATCATCACGGTTTAAGCTTTCTTTAGGTGAGATGTAGTTGTACGTTTTGTTGATATTAGTGGAGCTGCTGATCATCACGGTTTAAGCTTTCTTTAGGTGAGATGTAGTTGTACGTTTTGTTGGTATTAGTGGAGCTGCTGATCATCACGGTTTAAGCTTTCTTTAGGTGAGATGTAGTTGTACGTTTTGTTGATATTGGTGGAACTGCTGATCATCACGGTTTTAATATTCTTTTTTCATAATGCAATATGCTTTGAGGAAGTCCTATTTAAAATATAACAGGAGTGAGGAGTAGCGTGTGTACATTTTTATAATGAACGGATGGACAGGCGGACGGATAGATCCGAAGCAATCTTTCCCACAGAAGACGGGAGATATAATAAATATACAAGATGTAAATATTATATTTCATCAGATATACATTTTATTGAATGTTTGTAAATGGACTGTATTGAACAGCATTACTCTTTATCTATAGGACTTAACTGCCTCAAATATTTTAATTGGAAAATTATTACTTATCCGTTTAATCTAACATTATGGCAAAAGATGAGCAAAGGGGTGAATACAAGAAGGACGCCATACTACATAATCTTCTGAAGACCCATGCTTTCGTGACAATACTTACGTGTTTCCCTTAAGGTCTATTTCTGATGGATATGGATCCTTCAAAGATTCCATAGGTCCAGGTGTGTCATCTAAAGCGTGTGGTACTCGTGGTGACGGAATGTCTACTCGTTTGACATTTTCACTCTTTGGTGTAACTCTGTGAAACGAAAGTATAACTATTATTACAATACATTGATAAGCAATACGACTGGAACAACAGGTTGAATTAAGGTTCCTAATAGATATGCTGTAAAGAACCATAACAAATATTATCAAAAAAAAAAGCATACTGATAGATTGAATGGATATTTGACCCTCAATTATGTGCAGTGAAATCATGCATCAAGTCATTTCATCAAGTCTCATTTCAAGGTTTTTCAAAGTTCACCCTATTTATTGACTCGTATTCTCCATCATTACAAAAACACAAACATCTAAGAGGACATTTGTGCAATTACAAAATTAAGGCATTTATTCATTTATGTCAGGAAAGTGAGAGGTCATGTATTTGTATCGATTTTGCCTCTTTCTACAGTGTGGTATGTTTTGTTGGATTTCGCAGACAGTGTGGTATGTTTTGTTAGATTTCGCACAGTGTGGTATGTTTTGTTGGATTTCGCAGACAGTGTGGTATGTTTTGTTGGATTTCGCAGACAGTGTGGTATGTTTTGTTGGATTTCGCACAGTGTGGTATGTTTTGTTGGATTTCGTAGACAGTGTGGTATGTTTTGTTGGATTTCGCAGACAGTGTGGTATGTTTTGTTGGATTTCGCAGACAGTGTGGTATATTTTGTTGGATTTCGCAGACAGTGTGGTATGTTTTGTTGGATTTCGCAGACAGTGTGGTATGTTTTGTTGGATTTCGCAGACAGTGTGGTATGTTTTGTTGGATTTCGCAGACATTGTGGTATGTTTTGTTTTTCATTTGATATGTACTATTTGAGTGAATAATGGAAATGTACAAAACAGCTATATCTTATATTTAATATGTTTTAAAAATGTTAATATAATCTTACTTTAGTCCCTTATGTGCATTGCTATCTGGGTAAGATGTATTAGTTCTGTGTACATCTTTGTCTTTTTGAGGAAAATTTGTTCTTGACCTTCTGAGGTAAGCTGGTGTCATACCTAATAAATTGTAAAAACAAAGAATAGAGCTTTTGGAAAGGCGGATTTTCATGAAATTTTGTAAGTCAACAAATTTCTTTCAAATACAACTTTCCAACTGACAATGAACGGTTGATCGTATTATGTTAAAGCAAAAAATCTTCATAAAAATATATCCGACATGTAGCGCGCAATAAAAAAGTATTCAGGCGTATTTTAGTCAGTGAATGTATATAAAAGAGCAAAAGTTTGTTAGAAATTAGCATAAGAGCTTTACAATCATGGAGAGCAACACAAAGTATAATCTTTTTTTGGTTTTTTTTTTGCTTACATTTGTCATATTAAACAACAAGCTATTGAAGTAATAAAATATTTTCTAAAATTAAATTGAAGAAGCTTATCTTTGAAATCGGAAAATGAAAATATGAAGAACTGATCTAGGTTCAGTGGGTAGTCAATAGCCTGTTTGGTGTACCAAGTGATGATGGCTTTATTTAATGTGCTCTGAAATATTTGTGACGTTTTACTCTTACGTTAGTCCACATTATCACTTCTGAGCAGATAGCAGATGTTTTAAATACACGAAAACTTTATTTGTCCTTTCTTCATTTGTAAATTAATCATGATAGCAGTAAAATACCATTTTGTCTAATATGTTTTATCTGGTTTAACAACAAAATGCATTTTTAATAGTAAAAGTAAACAAAAATGCCATGCTACGTAGAAGAACAAGAATGCAGTTATGTAATTAGAATTAAAATACTGGCAGTGAAATGAATGCATGCAAACCATATATACAATCATTATACTTAATATATATCTGAAGTTAAAACCATACTCACAAAGAAGATTAAAAAGCTCGCTATTCTTCATCTGTGTGCGTAGGTACTATTCACAAAAAAAATCTGTTTGCGGAAATAATTTGAGAATGTGTATACATCTCGTGCCACCATTAATAGTATAGTCACTGACGTAAACGAAATTTATTTATCTGACCAATTGTTGTATGTTTTAAACTTTATGTAATATTTGTTTGTTAAATTTTAGGTTAATTCTATATTACGATAATTCAATCTTTTGTTATTTACTTAAATTAATCTATAAACATGAAAAGTAGTTGTATGCATTCAACCGTGAAATCCAACAATTACAATGGTCATGCAAAGTTATAATTCCGATTAATGATTAAAAAGAAAGAAAAAACAAAATTTAAGATATCAATAATTATTGGTTTATTTTTTTAACTTCTTGCACTACAAAACAAAAGCTTCCCTAAGATAAATACAGATTAAAAGGTGTCTAACATTACAAATACAGACGTACACGACAGTTGTTCAGTCGGACACTATGAAGACATCTATATAAAGGCTCCCTTTGAAATTGTAGCTCGCTTTGTGATATCTGAGAGATCGCTGGTATGAAATCTTCAGGTAGATTAGATTATATTAAACATATTTTATTGCAAAACATTTTAACAATTGGATTGGACACAAGTAATCTTCAAATATAAAATATATGAACTAGCACGTCTAGGTGGCAAGTTTTTTTGCAGTCATTTTGAGTTAGGAAGTCCTGTTTTAAGATTCAATGTGCAGATCGGGATGACTCTTTTAGGTAGTAAAACGATCAGTAGTTATTTCATTGTCGTTTTTCGTGTAGATAAAATGTTGATAGATATTAATGAATAGTATGTACAGCCATGAAACACGTAAGAGGTATCACCTTTGTCCCTTTAGAATAACTGATTATTGATATGATGTTGAGACCCACCCCCGGAAACGGACTTTGTTATATTTCTTTTGATAAATAGTATTTCTATTCAATATACGTTTTTCTCTCTAAACGAAAAAAAAAAACATCTTTCACAATGTACAAAACAATATATAAATACACATTTAAGATATTTTAAGACCTTTTAATCACACATAAAATTATATAAAAAAAACGAAAATGCACCGTTTGTAAAATATTTCAAATAACATACAAAGCGTAGCACCAAATAGTTCTTCTAGAAATCTGATCAATAAGTTATTAATGTAATACATATTTCATGACTGATAGACAATGCATGAAATTGAAGAAAAACAATAGATGTAGTGATAAGATCTAAATGTAATGTAAATGATGTAAACCATATTCAAAAAACAAATATTCCCAGACACCAAAACAATTTTTGTAAAGAACTGCAATTTCCATACGAAGGATAAATAAAACAAATATGAAATTACAATTTAATGGGGTTTAAATTATGGAAAATATGTAAATAGCTTCATGCCATTTATTCAACATGGCGCTGTTTTAGACCAATGATTTGAAAATTTTTAAAAATGAAATAAAGTCATTCTTGAGATAGTAACATACAAAAAAACATTTTTATGGGTTTTGTTAATTAACAGAGGCAGAAATAAGAACATGCAAATAATATATTTTTGATACAATGTTATAACTAAGGAACTGTATATAACCCAATCATATACTAGTATTGGAAAGATGCAACTGCTTACCCATTCCAGCCGGCACGTCTGTATATAGGAAGTGACCTCCTCCCATGCATAAGCGGGTGCTTCTTAAGCCCCTGTTACACGGTAAAGCAAGCATCATGATACTTGTATCATAAACCAAGAAATACGATGAAAAGTGCTATTACTTTTAGTAGTTGCATGATACACACTTTGTGATGGATAGAACATGTTCTATTCTGTACATCAAGGATCACGATACATTTTATCTCTGACCAATCAGAGATCTTGGTTTGAGGTCAGGAGGTTACAAAATCATCAACAAATAAAAGCACATGGTCATCACATGGTAAATAAAACATGACTGGAAATTGGAAAAAGTAGTGATGTTATTTGGTCAAAGGAACAGATGGAGAGTCTCCTCAATTTGTGTGATAATGTCTTCATTATCAGGATTCTCCATTTTGGTGGGAACGATTTGTAAACAAATTCTGCATGAAACGTGCTCCTTGATTTAGTGTGTAAACTAACAAGAATCAAGATACAAAAAGTTGCATGATACAAGTATCGCGATACATGGTTTACCGTGCTTCACAATTGGTCAATTGGTCAATATATTTTAAAAATTCAGGTAAACACAGATGCTATTGCCGAAAAATACAAATTTCACTGAGGAAATGAAAAGACCATTATCTAAAAAAAATTGCGGAAAAATGCACTCTAATATTTTATTACTATGGCACTGTATACATTTGTACTTCATGTGTACAACTTCATACACTATATAAATTATTTTCAGTAAAGTTACTTAGTTCAAATGAACTATCTATAAGAAGGAGATCATCCATTTTATTGTATGCCACATGTAAACTATAGCACTGGTTATACTGAAAGACAGTGTAGTTTTAGCATGAATATAAATAATAATAAAACAATATAAGCAGTGCATCGCTTGTCTAAGCTAGAGGTAGAGAGAAACAAGAGTGTCCATTCATATAACACTACATGATAATAATTGAATATTTATCACATGTATAACACTGTATACTAGTATGTAGGTAGATACACATTGTAATGCCTTGGTTACTTCTGTACTATCTAACTATCCAATTTATACAAGAGATTTCATCAAATAAAGGAACCTTTTGTTTTTGACGATCATTTCATTTTTATTCGCATGTAACCATATACTACCACTTTATTAGAAGGTAGTATAAACAACGAGTACAAATTCCGGACAACTAAGAAATTAAACAAACCTGAAACATAACGTCCCAACTGACCGTTACGTTTTCACGTTTAATACTTTTATGATTGTCGTTCTAAACATAACAAAATATTGCAAAAATCGATTAAAACAGTAAAACAACAGTGAAAATCAAAATAATTGTTTAAATTTTCAAAACCGGAATCTTATAGGGTCATTAAATGCATTCTGTTGTATCATCCAAAGTAAAATTTTGAATTGCATGAGCATGCAAATTTGATTTGAGTTATCAATATTTCTGTTATAAACCTGCCATTCATATATAGAAAAAAGTAGAAATCTAATTTAGTGCACACGACGCGTCTCATGAATAACATTCATTAGGTAGACATAAAGTCAAAAGATTGGAAAGCCAAAATAATTTAAAGTCTTCCAAAGCAAGAAAACCAAAGGGTCTAAACAGAAAATTAGACACACAGAAACAGTCTTCAATTGTCTCGTTCAATGATACTTTTTGAGGCGCACGCTAAATGGTGCAGCAATGTTCTAAAAATATTTGAGTGGTAAAAGAATACGTTCAGACTACCCTGTTATTTTTGAAAGCTCTTGTATTCATTGAATTTACACAGACTTTTACAACACTACTTTTCATTCATTAGACCCACTGTCATCACTTATCACACCACAGTATCAGATGATTAGTTTCAAAGTCTTGGAAAATGTGGAACAAATGTACCTGACCGGCTGATGGAGCGGGATGTCCATGGTCCTTCTTCTGAAAACCGTTCTACTCTCCCAGGTGTAAATTCCTGCACTTTCGTGAACACTGGTTGTTTTCCCTCAACTATATTTAAAATCATACGAACTTTTATTGAAAGTCGATGCTTATTCGATTGGCATGATGATATATAATGGCAAAAAGCGGTTATGATTATATACACAAACAAACACAAACACACACACACCAACTATCAACACGGTTATACAATTCAAAGCAGTTATAATACAATGCCACACAAAGAATCCACAAAGTTCTATTCGAAGTCATCATTACATCATTATTAGAGTAGAATGTAGTCCATGCTAATTATTGTTTTATCCACTGGTTAATGTGGAACTTATACATACGTTTGTTTGCCATTTCACCAATTTTATTTAAATCAACAACTGTAAGAAGAAATAAATAGTGTGTCTTTTTGTCCACACGTCTGGTTGAAAAAAAAATGTGCACAACATGGAATCCACTTCTAATATTGAATCCATATGTTCGAGTTTTCTGAACATTGTTTATGTTTTACATACAATGGATTTATATATTATGGACTGAAAAGATACTTCGAGATACCGTAATTTCGACACATCGAAATTTGAGATAATAGGAGTAAATTAAATTGAACAGCACTAAATTTAAAACGGGACTTCAGAATTTTTTTGACTTAACCGAAATTTCGAGTAAACCGAGTTTGACATAACGAGATTCAACTGTATATCTATGTATCATATCATACTTTTGTTAACATGGTATTTGTTCCTTTGTTATTCTTTTAATTGTGGTTAAGACCGATTTAAAACAGAAATTTTTGACAGAAAGGAAATAAACAGGATTTAGCTGTCGATACAGGTGTAAATATCGGGGGGAAGGGACAATCTTAAGTAACGATTTTCTCCTTTTCTAATTATACTAGACACAAAATAATACGAATGCAATTTTCTGTTTTTTGATTTTTTATTCTTGCTTTACAATGATAACTTCTGTCAATGTTATGTGTTAAAATATAATACAAAGATAATAAAATATACACTATACACATATTGCAACAACTATACAAATTCTCTTAATTCAAATGAATGAAGTTGCATTTTAACATTATATTTAATTTATAATGTAAATACAAGCACTAGAAATAAACTAAGCACTATTCTGCTGAGAGAATATGTTTTTGTTATTTGCTTTATATCAAACAAAATATTTGAATATAACTTGAAAAAAGTTGTTGCAATTTTATAAACAAGTAATTGCAATTTTATAAACAAGTTGGCCCCTAAAGCGCAGAGATTTCACACAAGAAACATACATATACAAGTACACCCGCCACCTCAGTTAACGTATAATGGCGTTTAGCATCAACAAAACAGCATGATCAACCGTCTATCATAAAGTTTTAAATTCACGCAATATGTTTTAAAGTTGATTTGATGTGTGACATTTATGCTAGCAAACCTGTTGGTATACTAATTCTAGCTTTTAATTGATCAACTGTTCGCTTTTCTCTTGCCAGTAAGACAGGTGACGAGGATCCTAGGCCTGTATTAGGAAAGAAAAAAGTACCCTATCAGTACGATGGCTATTTAGGTCATAAAATGTACTTACAAATATGCAATTTGATGTCTTTACATGTGTTTAATTTACGTGATAATGCCAACAATTTTATAATAATAATAATATGACCCCAATTAAATAAAGAAAGAATAACAAAACGACATCAAACATGATGATTTTAGTGATTTAAAATGTCATGCTTGTGTTTTGGTCAGCTAATGCGCACTTCAAACAGTTGATATCAGACCGCAAATAAGGTACAATTAAGACAGAAAACAAATGATTGAATCAGAAGAGAACATATATTTTATGACATCAGACATCTACGTGCAGTCTAATGTGACTTATTCATATACAATACCGAATCTAAAAGTCCAAAATGGTAATTTTTACGGTCTGAAACCATATAATATTATGTGACCACACAATACCAGTTTTAATATCAAACACTGCTGCAACTGATCTGTTAGTACTTGCTTGTTAAATGTTTGAATGAAGCTCGTGTTAAAATATAGAATGAATTTTACCCATTTGAATAATATATTTCTATAAGGTTTTTCTTAATTAGTTAACCCTATTCCCTCTACGTAAACGGACAACCCCTTATCCAATCAAATTGTTTTAATATTGCTTACTCACCCTTGATATAGGTCACTAGGAGCATAACATCCATGTCTGTTATCTTCTCCATTTCAAATTGTCATCCGACTTCTCACAATTTGACAAAAACACGAGAAACATTTGATGATAAAGTAGTTACATAGCATTGTTATCTATTTACTTTAAACATAATATAGGAATAAGTAACTGTGCATTTGTAAGATGTAAGGTTTATTGAGCAAATTATAAACTGAGATAAGATTACAAAAAGCTGCTGTTGTATTTTATTATTGTTGCTTGCATTCATTTGACATATATAATTAAAGCTTCTGATTGGTTCAGGTGAGAAAGTAGAGAGAGTGTTACTGTGCAGAAGCAAAAATACATCACACTTGTTATTTTAGCAAAACGTTCGTACTGCAAATTGACATTTTGCGAGTTTTGACATTTGTGAAAATTGAAACCCTATAACATGGCTCTTTATATCAAATATTCTTCCATAATTGTGGGGTTAATTAGTTTGATATTCCTTCTGGTAAAGTTTTAAAATATAAAAATAACCGGAAAAAACAAAAAGGGTAAGTGCTAACAAGAGCAAAAACGGTACAAGAAAAATAATAAACTCGCAAAACATCTACAGATACAGTATATAATTAACAAGAATGTACCTATAGTTGACGATCTATTACTGATTCTTGGTAATTGACCTTCATTGGCTCTTCTGTTACCTAGGATACTAACGTTAGTACGAGACTTATGAAAACTAACGTCAGAATCTACTGTATGCTTAGGAAGACGTTGAAGAGATATAGGAGCTGAACTAAATACTGAAATAACAGAGAAGAATACAAGAACAGATTAGCATTTAATGTCAAAAAATAAATAAATTGGGAGTTCTGATTTTTTTTTCAAGAGATTTAACATAGAAATGTTGAAAGAAAGAAATAAGGCTACATTTACTACTTTATATGCTAAAAATCGTCATTTTTATCATTAATAAACAGAGCCAAGAATAAAGGAGTTTAAGAAAATTAGATTGATAGACATCTCTATTAATAATCTACTACTGAGATACGACCATAAGAGAGAGTCGTTTAATAAACAAGACTTACAATCGTCGTCTTCGTAATCTAATGTTGGTGGCTTTCGTGGTTTGATAGAGGCATGTTGTCTGAAAAATAAATTGGTTTATGGACTTTAACGCCACTTTCACTAATATTTCAGTTTTATCGTGGCGGTAAAGAAAAATTGCATGTTTCTATTATGTTATATGAATATAATAATGACATGATCTCTGCTTGATGATTTAAATATTGCAATCTTGTCTGTCTCGTAGTTTAATATTGTAGATGTGATTATTGCCGCTCATCAATATACCCTAACGATTTTAAATTCTAAATTGCTTTGAAACATCCAACATATAGTTGTGAAGGAAAAGACATCGTTTGTAATGTTGTATGGATTATATATCTTATTAATGAGAAATGTAAAAAAAAAATATTGGAGTGAAGCAAATTATTCTAAAATATGTTTTTAATTCTAAATTGAAAATGACATTTTACTATAGACTTGGGGATCTACCATAAATATAGTCCGAATAAACAGATATACGTCACATCTTGGTGGTTGAGTTATATCAGGTAGAAATTGTGGTACTTTACTTACTCTGGTAATGTAAATCCTCTACCATGGAACAAATCACGTGCATTTTGTGGCATAATTAGTGATTTCAACTTCTGTATTTCTTTTTGTATATCGAATCTACAATTTTAAAAAATGTTGTTTTATAATCCGTTTTATTGAAGTTTCTTTTATCGTGACACGAGAAATAATATATTGTTTTCATACAATTTAAGAAAAAAAAACATGCTTCCCATTGGGTCTCTCAATATCGAAGGGAATCAAAATTCTAAGTGCAATACATGACGACATAACAAGTATAATGCAGAGTGCATAATTTGTTTTCAATAAAAATAAAATAATAACTTGTACTAAATTTGTACAAATAAAAACATAGAAATAAATAAATAAATAAATATAAAAAGAAAAAAACAAAACAAAAGCACACAAATAAAACACAACTAAACTAAGCTAGTTTTGTTCGAATACCTAACAGAAACATTACAACCAATGATGATAGCAAAGCACAACTGATATCTAATTTTCATGCAGTAAGAAGACTTTTTATTTCTTATCAGTCAATTAATATGAAAGGTAAAAATGAATTTTGATTGGCTAACAAACAATGAATTACATGAATGTATATCCGACCCATTGTTTGTAAAATCTGTAATCCAAACGGCAGAGGACAAAGGACTGAATGTTTATGTTTTGTGTTATGATTTAACATACAGTGTTGAAATAAGCATAGTTAGGTCTCTTCATCGCAGAAGCAGGTAATAGCAGAGTATTACAGAAAACCATTATCGCTGACATGCTGACTAGCGTGTTGTGTCGTGTATCTAGATCAACTATAGAGGCAGAAGATCAATATCAATCTCAGTGACCTTTCTCAAACTGTTACACGATCTTTACATTGATATCAATATTTTCCTTATCATTTGGATATTATCAATTAATATGAAAGCATTCAGGTAAAAAAAAGATCATGATAGCCAGGTAGAATATCCCGCTTTGATGGGCAGTTTGAAGTTTTAAACGGTTTGACTATCGCTCAACGTTTTAGAGTTCACGCTGTTCGCCAAACGGAATATCGAATTATCTAGAATGATAACGTACATTTGTATCTTGTCCATGGGTGAAGAACTTGAACATGGTAAATATTGTTGACAGCTCACCAGTTTGAAGAATAAAATATTTCAGAACAAAAGCATTTACAAATTCTAATATCAATTTAATTATCAATAAATACAAATAAGTAATGAAATGAAAAGCGAACAATACCACACTGTCGGAACAGTTCCAAATTCGAATAGAAAACTCGTAGAAGGAGAGGCAAAAACAATACCCCAGCACGTATATACATGACCGCTCACTTTCCTGGCATCGTACAGGCATTTCATTGAAGAGTGATGGTGTTTAACTAGATTTATGGGTCAAAACCGCCCATCCGAGTAATTCATTTTGTGTTGACTAGATTTTTCAAATAATTTCATATATTTGGCTTCTGTACTAAAATGCTTGTAGATTATCCTAGGCATATCAGAAATGCATTCGTTGGCTTTAATCTATGTACCCGTCTTATACACGTTTAAATGCAGATTTGACATGAATGTAAACGCGATCGAATTGTGTCGACATGTGGTATGCTAGGAGAATTAAACTTGTGACAAGTTCTATCGTTTTACAATCAAATAGGTTACAAAACATTTAATTGTTTATGGATACGTATAAAACGGTCTTTTAACTAAATAGTACATCTTTAAACCCATACCAATACACATTTACATTTAAATTCATCAAGTGGATAATTAAAGTACAGAAAATTGGACAAAAGACTAAATTAATCTTTACAGGGACCACGTCATGGCCATTATTCTCTTGTATATCATTAAAATATTATAGATTTAAATTTCTATACTTATTTTTTTTTGGTATCAAAAGTGCTGTTTTCAGTGTTTTATTTAAAGACAATATTCAGTTATTACAAACCACTTTCATAAAGACGATGAAACTGTTTTATTTATACACTGTTCAAATAATTGTGTTTGTCAAGAGACTATAATTACCATTCATGTGAAAAATAAATGTTTTTTTCTGTTTTAAATATACAACTGCAACGACATTGATACCCCCAGTAAGAACATGTCTATTATATACTTATAAGTATTTACAGGTTGATATTCAAGTCATGCCATGTTTTTACTTTTGTAGGTGTGAATTTTCTTTAAGTTTTTTGCTGGTTTCATTTTATGCATGTCTTTATTACATTCGGAATGTGATTTGATGCTTTTGCTATTCTACAAGATCTTTTTGAAAACAAAAAGTAGTTTCGAATAATGAACAACATCAGAATTACATGAAACTGATAATTTATGCATTACACAACCAATGCACTGGAACCTTGTACATGCATATGAAATGATAAATGGTTGTGATCTTCGAGAGTCTGACCAATTAAAGCAATCATATAGAAAATGTCTCTGTCTATTGTGTTTGACATTACGAGCATAACACGGACCATGCTACTCACAAAATGAATAAAAATGTCATGCATCACTTGATCATTTTACCGTGTTCTTTTTGTGGAATCTCAAACCTCATTACAATTTTTTTCATAAGGGGAAATAAATTTATGAGTGTATTACTCTTCAGATGTACCAACTGTTAGAAGCATAAGTACATCGCAACCATTAACACCTTACAACATACTACTGACCAACACGTTTACAACAATTATACAAGGGTGGCACTATCTAAATTTAGGATTGTATTAATAGCAAAATCAAACCATGCCACACAATAGATAACATTGGAAGAGTCAGTAATAGTAAGAACCGTTTGAAGATGTCAAAGGGGTAATTAGAATCCATAAATCGAAGGACAGACAAAACAATAACCAAAAGGACAAACAACGATCTACAAAACACAACACTGAAAACTAAAGACCGAACAACACAAACCCCACTAAAATAAGGACGAACTCAGGTGCTCCGGAAGGGTAGTGTCATAAAGGAGTACTTATGATAACAGGTATTCTACAAACATGTACTAACCTCTCTGTTAAATCTACTCTTTTACCGCCCATTAATAAATCAAGTTGTGCTCTATGTGGAAGAACTTCTCGTCGTCTTTTAATACCACGTAATTTTTCCATATACTCAATTTCTGCCCGTAACCTCTCTCGCTGACTAATTCTATAATATACATCATCGTAAACTACATTGAGTTTACATGTATAGCATTAAATCGTGTTTGTCTTATAATTGTGAAAAGAAATTGACTCCCATTTTTTTGTTTTCTTTAGCATTAGATGATATACAAGAAAAATATAAGTCATGAAGAAATCTCTAATGATTCATGATTTACTAATCAAGTTTGATATATTTTGTTATTTTGTACACTCCTTTTAATTTGTATACTCTATATGGCTGTGTAAAGTTCTGAATTAAGTTTCCTGAGTGGCGTGGAGTGGTAGTTTTGTCCACAAGACTGACACACTGAGTCCCACCTCAAGTGTTTCAGTTTCAAGACACATGCACAAAGGCGAGGTCTAATGCTGAGTTCATTATAACTCTCCAATATTTCCTCCCCCAATAAGTTTGATAGTCATGATATAGCTGGAAAGGTGTTAGAAGGTAACGATATACATTGATATAAAAGTGTTTTTAGTGGTCGATTATCCGATAATCTTAGATTTAAGTAGTTAATTAATATGTTATGCTGGACAGGAACTTTTCTCATCGCCGTCGATGCCACAATGCTCTCAGAATTCTATTATCGTAAAGCAAATCAACCATATTTAAGTTCTGGTTCATTTAAAACGTTGTACATGTTTACTTCATTTACCGCCATTAAATCAAATAGGGTGGTTGGAGGGTAATATCCTACTGAGATTGATTACAGGTCAAATATGGCCATTGAACGAATAAAACCAGAGGCAATATCATGTTGATCATAGAAATGGCAATAGTCTAATTTCAAAGAGACACTGTTATTTTGTGTTCAGTGATTTCAGGTGAAAGGTGGCTGTTCATTTTGTTGATATTAGTGAATTGTTGACCATCACTTTATAAACTTTATTTTCAAAACGGATTGAATTATTCAGAAACGGAATTGAGTAGATTGGTCAAGATCAGCTGGTGTCCCCCAGGTTAGGTGTTGTTTACATAGGTCCATTATAAAAAAATATTTTTAAAAGATATGTAACTTTCATGTTTGTATTTATAATACAATATAGATATGAATAAAACAAAATAATTCAAATGTTTACCAGTATATAGACATACAAATATTAAATATACAAGTCATAATAAGGTACTTACGAGTCTAAGGTTTTTGTCCCTGCCCACTGAAAGAGATAAATGAATGTGTTAATGAAATTAGGTGATATGAGATGAAGGCATTTCAATTTGATGTCATTCTTCAATGATTTCAGTGAAATATGTTATTCTCTATGCGTTTGTTAATTAAATATGTGCATCTCGATTTCTATATTACAGGAAATAAACAAATGTGTTGTTGTTTTTGTTGTGAAGAAGTATATTATTAACGTTATAAATATATTTGACTTTTTATTTCACACATTTCTAGCATCTATTAAGTTTGTTATAGTGTTGTACTATACCTTTAAGGCACCATCCTGCTACAATAACAGAAAAATCAACAAAGTGAAATTAAAATGCTTCATTACAAGTAATATTAAGAAACAAACTGTATTCAAGATTCAAGCTATGTATCTAATGTGACACACACAAACAGACTGCAAATGTTGTCAACAATGAACAAAGATAAATAGATGAAAGAGAAGGCTTGTAAGCTTAATGTTTTACTATAACTAGTAGAATGAGTAGGAAAGGAGTACATGCATATTGAAATATTTTGTAGATATTACTATCGCTAATTTTGATTGATTAATTAATTAATTGATTGATTGGTGTTTAACGAAAATTTTTAAAAGAAAACGTTAAGAGGATAGAGCATTCTGAATACTAGTAAAAACTAAAAGAACTAAATACTATCGGATTATTAGAGGAAAAGTAAATGAAATATGAAATTGATTACGAGACGGGTGCTATTAAAACTTGTCCAGCTCAGTAGGCTTTACGTGTATATGAAACAAATGTATATAAGACCTACCTGATACCTATCTGTATGTAAAATGACTCCTCGTTTTGCCCCCAATGTATATTCATATCCAGCAAATGAATCTAGGTGGCGTTTTGGTACCGTCACTTTCTTTAATAAAGTAGAAGACCTGTATAAAATGGTAAATGATAATAAAATACCTTGATATCTGATCTTTTAGCAGGTATTAATTGTCGTCCTTTTATAACTAAAGCATAGTTATCACTTTGTCTTGGATGATAAGGACCCAAATACTTGGCATCCATTTTGAAATCATGTATATATATCATATATCCAGATAAATGTAAATGTATATAGTAAAATTATCCTCTAATGGAATAAGTTTTAACAATGTTTGCCAAGGTGATATATAAATCCATTAATGCATTTCATGGATCTACATTATACATCTAGCAAGACAGGTTTTATTTAAAAAATCATTACCATATATATACAACTCGTGCATAATTAAGCAACAACTATTATGTGTCGTTAAATGCTAATAACATGGAACAAATGATTGTACCATTTTCACAACAATTAGATTTGTTTCTTTCATAAAACCGGTCATGGTGAAAGATATAGTAGTGGCTTAAAAATTCTGCATGTAAAGTCAGTGGCATACAGGCCTTAATGATTACCAATATGAGGGAATAGAGAAAAAAACATGGTAAGTATACGTTTCACTTTAATTATTCATAATAGGTATTAAATAACTACTGTCAAAACTGGATAAAAAGAACTGTATAATAGTATCCTATGCGATATGTGTCATGTATGCCCGTTTCATAGATGCTCAAATTACATATAA
This sequence comes from Gigantidas platifrons, assembly GCA_002080005.1. NCBI lineage: Eukaryota > Metazoa > Mollusca > Bivalvia > Mytilida > Modiolidae > Gigantidas > Gigantidas platifrons. Next base: position 275,778 of record MJUT01041800.1, read on the forward strand.
TGTTCATACGAGATGTAAAAATATCTCTTATATAGAAATATATCCTATCAATAGCGTCTTACGTTTTACCAGGATTTGTTTTTATTTTTACATTAAATCACGTTTATTATAAATGTCCACAGTACATTCTGTAGACCTCAAAATGAAGCAAACATAACATAATACAATTTTTTGTATTAACCACTAAATCCATTTTTTTATTGATTGATGGACGTTCTTCTAAATGAAATTGCTTGCATGTTTTGTGTTGCAATTTTCCGACTATGTTGATAAGATATCAGTCTTAAAAACATCTATCTAGCACTGTGATACCTCTGTCATTGTAGACTAGAAAACCTTAATACCTCGCAGATAATTCTATAATTCACAAGGACACCATAGTATCCATCAATCTATAACATCTTACTACCACTGTGATACCTCAGTCATTATGGACTATTAGCTTCTCAAAACATCATTAGCCTAGATCCTACTACCACTGTGATACCTCAGTCATTATGGACTATTAGCTTCTCAAAACATCATTAGCCTATATCCTACTACCACTGTGATACCTCAGTCATTATGGACTATTAGCTTCTCAAAACATCATTAGCCTAGATCCTACTACCACTGTGATACATGAGCCATTATGGACTATTAGCTTCTCAAAACATCATTAGGCTAGATCCTACTACTACTGTGATACATCAGCCATAATGGACTATTAGCTTCTCAAAACAGCATTAGCCTAGATCCTAGTACTACTGTGATACCGCAGCCATTATGGATTATTAGCTTCCCAGAACATCATTAGCCTAGATCCTACTACCACTGTGATACATGAGCCATTATGGACTATTAGCTTCTCAGAACATCATTAGCCTAGATCCTACTACCACTATCATACCACTGTTATCATGGAGATTAGTCCCCTAGACCACCATTAACATAATAGAGCTTACTACCACTGAAATACATTTACCATTGTGAACCATTTCTCATACAGGATATCATCAGTCTAAAAGTGCCAAACGACCACTAGTATACATCTGCCGTTGTAGGACATTAGTTCCTAAGATATAGAATCGGTGTAGTAGACCTTGCCACCACTGACATACCTTCACTATGGGAGACTATAGGTCCCCTATGACATCACCAGTCTTAAAAATCTTACGAACACTATTATACCCCTGTCATTGTAGGATATTACTCTCTTTGGACATCATCAACCTAGTATAGCTTGTTACCAATGACATACCTTTTTCATTGTGGACTATTTGTCCCATGTGATATCATCAGTCTAGAAGGTTTTACCACTACTGTTATACCTTTTTCATTGTGGACTATTTGTCCCGTGTGATATAATCAGTCTAGAAGGTTTTACCGCTACTGTTATACCTCTGTCATTGTACAATATTACCCCCACAGTGCATTGGCATAAGATATAATACAATGCACTATTTACCAAATTCACAGTCTCTAAATGATCGCACTGTTTCAAAAACTAAAGACACATCTAATTAGCCTTGTTTGGATTTAAGTGTTTTCTACATTTTTGGCTTTGTATGATGGAATTTCTCAATCACTTAGTAGGGTTAGGGTTAAGGTTTTGACGCCACTTTCAACAATATTTCAGTTATATCGTGGCGGTCAGTTTTATGGGCGGTGGAAACCGGACAACCTGGAGAAAACCACCGACTTACCGCAAGTCACTAAAGCATTTAGTTATATCACTACTGGCAAAATACCAGTTACTGACATACCTATCTAGTACATGCAAACACATTTGTCTGCTAAGCTTTTAAAAACTACAAAAATGTAGTACGAAACTCTTATTAGGAAGTTTTACACCACCAAAGCTTGATAAAGATATTTACATAAATCATTCGATAACAAATTTAAATGGTAAACTTTCAAAATGCAATTAAACTCAAACTTGTAACGTGTTCATGCTGTTAATTTAGTCCTATCTAAATACAATATTTGCAAACACTTGACACAAATAAGATCAAACAAAAATAATAAAAATAAATAAACAAGAATTGTCAGAAACTATATCACATGCAGATTAAATAAAAATCAATTTAGAATTATTAATTTTATTTTATTGTGTAAACATGCACTGTCAATACATTTTCTGTTGAATATCTTTTTTTTCCAGAAAAGTAATTATCAACCTAAAGAACAATAGTATCGCAAATAATGTCGAAAGTAGCGAGGCTTTTGGTAGAAATATAATCCTTGACACCGCAATATTATAGATTGGGTGCATATTATTTCATGGCTAGGTTTATGGTGTTCAACCCTACTTTCAACAAGTTTTCAGTTCTATCGTGGTGGTCAGTTTTATTGGTGGAGGAAACCGGAGGACCCGGAGAAAACCACAGACCTGTCACATGTCACTGACAAACTTTATCACATAATGTTGTATCGAGTACACCTCTCCATGGACGTTATTTCCTGGAAATCTGACTACAAAATATTTGTCAAAAACATGCATTGACTAGAGTTACCAAGCTTTGTTTTGTATGACACCACATCAGTTATTACACTCACTATTCATATACAGTACTTACTCTGTGTCCAAACCATGATAGCTATAGGGTCTCCTCCTGAATGTTCAGATATGTATACTAATGTTTTAGTGTAGGCATAATTTCAGTTATTTTTCATGCGTAATATTATATATATATATATATATATATATATATATAGATAGATAGATAAAGTGGTCATGCATATATAATTAATTAGCATTACAATATATACACAGTGACGGGTAGGCATTCACATTGTATACAATCAAGTGTATATTCGAATACATGTTCAAATGTTTTAACAAATATAGAAATACAAGATTCGATATTGAAAATTGTTCTTGACACTAAAATAAAACCAGCATCCCATATAGCCAGGAAACCCCTTCCATACTATACACAAAGGATGGAATCATGACTATTTATGAATTAGATGAGTGTGCCTTTCCTCGTTAAGTCAATCAATCGCACAAGCCCTCCTCAACACATCAAATATAATTACTGAAAATGAATCAAAAACCGTAACAAACAAATCAAAAGCGTCACCAAAATAATACCAAAACCAACAATAGAAAGGTCCAATCGTAACAAAAAATGGCCATTTCCCTAACATCCGATTTATAATTTACACTTTGGGATTAGTAATAATGATTTTCAGTTTATTAATAAACTTTTAAAATAGTCTAAATATAACGTTCTATTGGTTCAACGTTGAAATTTTCTGGGATAATATTCACATCATATACAATTTGTATTTTCAGTTTCCAGAAATAGAATGTCAAATAAAACTATAACTGACTGGAAAGATTATAAACACAGATTAGTAGCTTAAGCAAATTTACCGTTTCTCTCTTCAGAATATGTAAATTTGAAAAGAAAATACAATAACTAAATAATAAGGATTTCTCATATATGAAAAAAGGGCTGCTGCTTATGGGATATCTTAGACTTTTACAGTGTGTACATAAAAATGAAAGTAGGAAGATGACATGTTATATTCCTTGCATTGCAGTATTCTGCTATTATGCATTCTCTAACATAATACCAAGGTGTGCCTTTTTACAACACAATAAGGCTTAGTAAATTAGCATAAATACAGCCAACCCCGCACATGAGGTCACCTCTATTAAGCAGTCATCTGTATTAAAAGGTCATAGAATATGTCATACAAATTGAACCTCTTCTAAGAGGTCATCTGTCTTAAAAGACCACATTTTTTGTCTTCCTAAAGGTGACCTCTTTATAAAGGCTTGACTGTATTAATACACCTGTAATAATGTTTACAAATTAGCTCTATGCTGATAATGTAGAAGGAGGTTTCTATATATGGGACTAATTAGTATTACCATTTGCATATTTTAATTAGTCTTATAAAATATTTACCGTTTGTACCTTGAAAGGAAACAAAAACACAAAATGCAAACACCTTCAATGTTAATAGAAACGGTCTACGTTATATATTAATCCATGTTGATTTTGCTAATAGAATATTAATTAAGAAATATTTGTACAACATATAGTCTATTGTTGATCCACCTTCCTATTTCGTTTTATACATACATGCATGTGTTTATATATATTGATTGTTTCTTTGTACATTTGTTAATCGGTTTATGAGAATATTGAAAGTAAAGTACAAAAACAAGTTCAAAAGTAAAGTACAAGAAAAGTTCAAAAGTTTGTAATGATATACTTTTACATACAAGAAGGTTTGTTACCTAAAGATGTTTTAGGATATATTTATGAAGGAGTCTAGAGCCTAATTTGAATACATTAAAATGCTCTTGTCCATTCCATAACTACTAACTTGACTACATAACCATTTATACATTTGAAACCAAAAACTCCATAATTTACAAAGCCATTATATTGTCTTTCAAAAATATACATATATTGCTGATTAATTAAAATGTAAATATAAACCTTTTTATTTTTATTTTTTGCAGGAAAACCATTATTATTACGAATTACAGTATTTGTCAACAGGATTTCATATTATGCATTACTTATTTGTTGTTTTTAGGACAAAACATTTGTTCAAGAATTACAGGATTGGTCAATAGGATTTGTTCACTTTATGACATAAATTTGACCTGTTTATATGGATTTTCCCACTGATTGATATTTGATTGCTCTGGCATTCGGCGATTTGCCCTTATATACCAACAGGCAGTCTATGCTTTATGCAGCATTTTGTAGATCATTGTTTGTCTTTTTGCGCTTTTTCTGTTGGCTATTATATTGTCTGTCCTTCTTCAAATTGCGGCTTCTGATTAACCCTTTGATGTCTTCAAACTTCTCATGTAGCTACCAGACAATGCTAAGCCACTAAACCTTGCATTACAAAGCACCAAGTACAAGCATATCAACAATATTACATAAAAACAATAACCACTTAATTAGTATACAATGTTCAATATTAGTTAACAACTACATTTGTATATATATAAAACTTTACCGTTGGAACCTACAAAGATATAAATTTAAAATAGTAGATCAGTGGTTGTAAATAAAAACGCCGGAGAGACAATCAAAAATGGCCATTCCAGAAAAACTGTCAACATAGGGTCCACAAGACAAAGAGAAACAAAACAAAAACAATACAGA
>MJUT01041800.1:286075-309592 GCA_002080005.1 Gigantidas platifrons
CTGTCTGTCTTTGGTAATTGTGCTGTCTGTCTGGTAATTGTGCTGTTTGTCTTTGACAATTGTGCTGTCTGTCTTTGGTAATTGTGCTGTCTGTCTGGTAATTGTGCTGTCTGTCTTTGACAATTGTGCTGTCTGTCTTTCTGCGATTTACGGCTTCTGATTACCCATTTTGGTATCTTTAAGCTTTTCTTACACAAAATCTATAGAATTTGCCAATAAAATGAATCTTTCTGTGAGTGAGCCGACTGCGTGTAGATATTTATGATATCATTATATTAATCTGTAGGTGACGATACGTTTTATATTGTGCAGTTTGATCCCAGCAAAATTTGTTGCTTCATTGTTCCGTGTAAATGAACATTCTAGACCTCATATCCTGGTTCATCTGGTATGAAATGTGTAATGGAGAAGTCGCCAAATACCACTCTTCTTATTCCCATGAGATATGAAATGTTGTACTGTTCTGTATTTTTTTGTTGTTGCTGTCATTAGTTTAAACGATGATGATAAATAATTCCACCAAAACGAACACCTACCTACCTCTCATCTCAAATCATTGAACATGAAAAATACCACGACACATGACTCTGGACAGAAATAGGTAATCCAGGGGCATGGAGCCGACACGAAAATGTGGCGAAATTAAAACGGTTAATGGGAACACAATTCTACCTCTCTTGATAATTGAATTATATTGTACCTATCAAGAAATATTCATATCTATGATTTTTTTTACTTGCTCTGTTTATCTTTTACATGAAACCAAAACCTATTCATTCTCTCTAGTGGAGCATGAACTACATACCCTTACTGAGCACCTGAGTTTATCCTCGGTGTTATGTGAGGTCCATGTGCTTTAGCTGTCTGTGTAGTGAATGCCCCTTTGATATCTTTAAGCTTTTTATTTTTACAAATATTGATGGGTTCATGTTACTCGATCTTTAGTTTTATATGTATGTTTTGTATATCGTTGTTTATCCTTTTGTACTTTTTTTTTGCCATTGTGTTGTCTGTTCTTCTTCGATATACGGATTCTGATTAACCCTTTGGTATCTTCAAACTTTTCTTAAAAGATAATTCGTATGTAAACCTAGCAGCAAATAACTATGTACAAAGCAAGTATGAGTAAATATCTGTCATGAAACAAACAAAATTATTCAAAGTCTCGACAACTTGAACCATGTCAGAGAAGTAAACCCCAATGTAATCTATTTAAATGACAACTGTACAGCTCCTTGGTTTAACATAATGGGACCGTTTTTACATTACAGCAATTCTGTTTATCAGAGTCCAGACATGGCAGATTAATTAGCCACTTCTTTATTTGTGTCAGACATACAAAAAACGGAAAAATCTTGAAAGCATTTGCATCTACATGTATGAAAAATTATCTTCCATATATTTTTTGTATTCATCTAAATGCGGATTACTAGCTTTGACACGAATTAAAAACTTGTAAATCATATTCATTTCACCAAATCATCTACACATTCAAATTGTAAATAAAGCAAATACATAAATAACTATTTTTCATTGAAATGGTTTGTACATTTATCTATAAGAGGTTTATGATTTGTGACTTGTACTAGTAATTTGTACTCAGTAAAACCTATAATGCTAAAGGTCTAGTAGATATATTGTATGTGTTATAAAAGGAAGATAATATATGGAAATGACCCCAGTCCCACATTTTACTCATCTGTTATCATTTTGTCTATTTTAAATATGCTCATTGTCTTATTATCCGTCATGCTCGATGTCAGACCTTCAGTAAGTGGACATACTTGCTCGTCATCTCAAGAGTTTATCATATACATTTTATGCTATGTTGCCAGTTTCTCTGGGTTGTTCGTTTTTGTCCCTTCGGTATTCTCTAAGATTTATGCCAAACCACGATTTAAGAAAACAATATAGAGGTTATTTCTTGACTACGTTTGCCGACATTTTCGCTCACAAACGTGTGGTTTTAAAATAAATATAGAGGTAAAAATCAGAGGTGACTAACAATTACGTTCACTTACTGTATGTTTACATGATACTGGAGAGAACCTTATACAAGTTGCAAAACTTGCATTCAATCCAATATTACCGGTATATTTGACAATTAAATATGTTTAATCATGACACGTACAACATGCTATAACAATTTAACAAAGATAGCCATGGTGAGTTAGTTATCATCTAAAAAGACACATTAATAGACACCAGCATCGTCGGTAACCCACAGTTGATTATGTTGCCGTTTCTTCTCCATCACGAACGACTGTATACAACCGTACTTTACCGACGATGTGACAACAGTAAAGTGATCATTTCCTACCTCCGGTACTTTGAGTTTCGTTCCCTCGAGAATGAACGTTGTAATCGGCCCTTCCTGACCAAGGGTCTGAGGATATAAATCCTGCATACTTAGAATAGGATCCTCCATCATCATTTAATGTGAATTTATCCCCATCCATCAACACCTCGTGTGTAAATTACAAGTTTTACTACTACCCTTCTCATTGTAGTTAACGAAGGCCGCCATATTGCTATGTATTGTTTCTTTAGCTACAGGTTTGAGAAGACTATGAATAAGTTATAACAACGATTGAATTAACATATATAAAATAGTAACATGATATGTAGATCTTTGTCAGCAGTCGGTGCATGACAACGAGGCAGGTAATGAACTAATCATTTAAACATATTTTACAATGTGTACCTTAGTAGATGTACGTACATTATAGAAATATATCATCCCGATGTGCTACGACATTAAAAAGCGTTATTTCGCTTTGTGTTTTCGCTATCAATAGTTATAAAATATTCATTAGTACCGTATTAAACTTCATAACATCATTAAAAAGAATTTTTCACGTAAATTAATTTATTTTATTTTTAATCATTTATTCTATTTTATAGAAAAAGAAGGAAAATAAATTTGTTTTATGATTTATCAACAAAAAACGAGAATAAATATGATATGTTTGTTTATTTCTGATGATAATCATAATACAATGAAAAACAAAAAATACCATACATGCGGAACAATTCCGAAATCAATTATTAAAATCGATACCCCCAATACACAAATACATGGCCACTCACTTTCATAGCTTGGTACAGACGGACAGACTGTGACGGGGTTAAACTAGCTTTACGGGTCTATATTTAAAGAATTGCTAAATGGTATGTATTTTAGGGATATGTTCACACTGTATAGTTTAAATACGGTATTTATAAAGTGTTACAAAACGTAAAGATAAGAAGAAAGTTGACTTTATATAAATATTGCAGTTTTATTGATTTATGTCACAATATCTCTAAAACACGTTCATTTTTCATAGCTGTACATTAGATTGCTTTGTTATTGACTTTATTTTTCTACAAGTAAATATATGTACATGTAATCTAAGCTATTTATAATTTATTTTAGTTGCAAGTGTGAAAGAGTGGCAATTTATTTCAGTTCAAGGAGAACACTACCGGTATTCGACGTCTCAGTTGTATTGTAGTTAAATACCCAAATTAAAATTAGAAGAAAAGAAGACGAAAAAGATATCATATAATGGATCGATATTTAAATGTTTGGCTTCATGGCGACAAGACACGACATAACAGTAAATCATTTACTTTCGCACGGGGGTGTCTGTAGCCCAATTAACACCCTATACTAAATCCTGCTTTTCTATTTTTTTACAGTGAACTACTTACTGTAGTACTAATGACTCAACCGCGGATACGAGAAACATAAATTTCATTCTTTGTTGCACAATTGATATGCTCGCCATGACGATTTTGTGTTGATCCTTACGTTAACTGTTTGTAGATATTTTTCAGATACACATCTACAATTGTGAGTCTCTGTATTTCCTAACTGGCTTTGGGAATTGTGACTTCGCGACGACAGATACCATTAGTGGGGCAAAGTATGCTAACCTTTCCAGAATATCAGGCCCCGGCGCCACAAAACTAAAATATTCTGAGAATAAAAATATTCTCAGAATGAAATTTTTTACTCAGTTGAGAATAAATCTTCTTTTCTCCGCCACAAAACTTTTTTTTCTCAGATTTGAGAACGTTCTCAGTTGAGTAAAAAAAAATTCAACTACGTATGTGGCATTCTTCTTCTTGTCCGGTATATCCCTCCTTTATGTTGAGGAGAACCACTATCGTGTTGATTAAAAATATTTCAATACTCTAAAATACAATAAAAGTCTATATATCCATAAAAGGGGGAGTTTCTTCAGTGCACATTGTGGAACTCTCCTGTGTGGAAGATAAAGAAGAACTAGTCAAATTATCGTGTGTCTAAATATGGACACTAAAGGGAAAAGTGGGTCCATCTGGACCATGGACGAAGAAATGCTGCTCATTGAGAAATCAAAATTAAAAGATGAGGAACTGTGTGGAAAACTGATGGCAGATACCATTGACATCAGCAATAAACTCTATCGTGGGTCGCCTAAACCGATATTTCTCAATTAAACCATTATCTGTCATGGTTTCTAAGGCATTACTTCTATCTCTGTATACCCTACGACTTGGAATTATTGCAGTTTTTTCTCTTCTACGTTTCCTTATTATTCTTGACATCATCTTGGATGTTGAGTAAATTACTTAAGTATGGTTTAAGCCATTTTCAAATATTTAAGAATATTCTCAAGCTGAGTGCAAAATGTGTACTCAGATAGTTTTGTGGCGCCGGGGCCAGTCCTCACTTCCGGTTGGTGTTGGAGTGAGCAAAGCACGAGTGCTGCTTTTTTTCTATTTGATTTGTTTTTATATTATAACTTTTTGCATTGAGACGGAAGGCATAAAATTTACACTTTTTTCAAACAGATTTGACATGAAACAACGGATGTCACAGTGGTTGTGAAAGCAAGAACATGTGTACAATTTGACAAATAAGAACAAATAAATAGTGGGAGACTCACCCCTTGTACACCACTGATAGTATATGGAAGCGGCATGACTGATTTTGAAATGAAAAAAACAAAAATCCCACTCATCTGTCTGATGATATCTTCGTTTAGCTTGTACCATTTCTTGAATTCGTTATAACATTGATTTTTCTAATTTTATTGTTATTTCAATGTTTGAACTTTGGTATATCACCTTACTTCATTTGATATCGTCTATGGTGTCGGAACATCCCATCTCTCTGAAGTGTTACTATTGAAAGCATTTAGTTGTACAAACAAATGCTTAATAGGAAACACAAGGACAAAACAGCTAGTCCAAAGTTTCTACAATTGCTATTTCTTTTCAACCTAGACTGATATTTCTTTTTAACCTAGACCTAGAACAGTCTTGGAATTTAAACCAATAAACACATTCACAATACATCTGTCTAAATATTCATTCTTTTATAAACAAATTCAATTTCTTTATTCATTTATCATTTGAATTTTTGAATTGTTCCGACAGTGTGGTATTGTTTTCTTCATTTTATCAGTATTTTTCATTCTTTCATTTAAACATTACTATTATTTAAGTATATTATCAAATTTAAACGTCACATTTTTCATATTATTATAGTACATCCAAATAAATTATACATCTGAGGATTTGAGATAAACTAAAATAATATAGGCTTCTCCTGAGAGAACAGATTTCCCTCAATGTTGTCCTGTAGCTCAACAGACTACACCAGTTCTCTCTGGAGATGTTCATACATGTATTAGAATGTTATTAAAGAGATTCCTCCGAAGTCAAATAATTTAAACAATATTATAGTTTACATATTATAAAACAAATAAAATCGTAAATTACCTGCGTCAAATATGTGTCTTGTTTCGGCAGAAGAGGTAATGTTATTGAACCATTATTGACGGAGCAGTCATGTCGACTTGGCCATCTCTTTGAACCTTCCACAACCAGAGAAATATCAGTCCTAACCGACATTCCACTATCACATTTCTATACAACTAGATGTTTAGGTTGTTAAGTGATATTTCAGTCATATAATATAGACTATTACCGTGAAAATTCACCTTGACTAATGAGTTTTTTTTTTCTCTCTCGAAACATTCTTTATGGCATTTTGTTATAGAAAAGTTGTTTAATTTTACTTCGTACACCAATTATACGTTTAAAGAGACGTTTAAGTCAATTTCATTTAAAGTTAATTTACATTTTATTGTTGGTGTCCTTCGTGTTTTATTCGTGTTCTAACACACTATTTATGTTTTTAATATTGCATGAGAAAAGTTATATTAACTTTAATTGTTAACTGGAAATATGGGTTAGGGGGTAATGGTGTTTAACTGCACTTTGAACTCTATTTCAGTTATATTATGGCCGTCAGTTTTATTGGTGGAGGAAATCAAGTTTATATTGAGATGTTCATGACCAATTAATATCATGGACGTAACCAGAATAATGGAGAAGTATAGGCACAAGCTGTTTCGACGAGGGGTCTGAGAAGGCCACCAGCGGTACCAGGTCAAAATCTTGGTAGGGGGACCAAGTGCCGAACTTGTATAAGTTTATGAAAAAACAAGGCGCTTATTCCTTCTGCTAACCATGTCATCAATATTGATATCCAAGTCGACTTGCTGCACATGTCTGTGTATATGCATAAGTGATAAGTTGGTCAGTCGTTCATCGCCCATAGTCGACATTAAGGAGAATTTCAGGCGTCTCAGTGCACTGTAATATCTCTGGCTTGTTGCCGATGACACCGGCATTGTCAGTAAGATACTGATGCTCTGTATATAGCCGGGTATACGTCACGGTTTGTAGCATGTAGAGTGCATGTGGAGTAGTCTCTTTGGTTTATCATCTACAAAAGCCCACCTAATTTTCCAACGCTCAACCTCATCCACAAAAGCATGGAACATAATTATCTTCATGAGTATTTCAGTAGGAGCAATGATTTATAAAATAAAAAAAAAAATTGTCAAATTTATGTATAGGCACGTGCCTTCTTGAGCCTAAGGTAGCTACGCCCCTGAATATTATATCTGTTAGAAGTATGAGTTATGATGTTTTTGTCCTGTGAGTACGTGATGAACTACCTCCGTTACTAGTAGTCAGTTAACTACGAGCATTCATTGATCATGATAAATGTGGGGGGATCCCATTAACCTGATTAACCCCGCCACTTTTTGTACCTGTTCCAAGACAGAACCTGGATTGCCATGGACATATGTCGTTGTCTCCCCCTTTTTGTGTTCGGTCAGTGAACATGAGGGGTGGTTGTTTGGTTTAGCCTGTTGGACGCAATATTCAGGACTAAGAGCAAAGACTGATTGACTCAGAATCGGAGTGGAGCGACATCTCTAATGGCAACAAGTAGACAGTTGTTTCAGTGAGCTAACAATATAAAAATCCAACTAGGTGTGTTTAAAGTTGACATCATCATCTCATCGAAGCTTTTTCTCGTCATGACGTAGCAGAAAAATTGCACAAGTACCGTTAAACAACTATCACTCATTTACCTACTTACTGTAGTAATATTATGTACTAAGAACACTGTTAATCTTACCACAAAATAGTGCATCTATTACAAAAGTTCCAATTTTGGCCAGATTTCTTTTTAACAATTTCTGCAACTATGGCAGTCATTACTTATATCGAAGTGATCCCGTCTAAGATTACAGCCATTTTTGATTTAATTAAAAATACTGTGTACAAGGCAGAACTTAAAACAGACGTTGTTTAAATCTACCAGCATTGGATGTGTCTAAGAGAGTATTAGCAGGGTATTATATTCCTTTGTCTCTCTTTGTCGCATTACCGTTTATTATCCCTTGCACATTTAATAACATTTATATTTATGTCAAACAAAAAAGGATTAAGACTGTATTGTGGTCAATACCATGTGTTTGGCAAGATCTGTATAGGTTCAGTAGGTGTGGGGCATATAGCCGTGTTATCCTTTTTAATAACTTCCTCTCGAGGCAAATAATGACATAATCTTTATTTAATGCAGAGGCTGACTAATCAATGTCATATCACAACAGAGGTCGTCGTGGTAATGATCGTATGGTAGTTGGATTTACAACTACCTATGCAATCAGTACCTATTATCACTAACGTTGTGAGTTCCAACCCCGTTCATGGTTAGGTGTACTCGATACAACATTATATGATAAAGTTTGTCTGTGACTTGCGACAGGTCGGTGGTTTTCTCCGGTTTCCTCCACCAATAAAGCTGACCGCCATGATATAACTGAAATACTGTTGATAGTGGCGTTAAACATCATAAATCAAATCAAACCAACCATATCACGACATCCTACAAATACAGGGCTGATAATAACGTAATAGCTCGACCAGTAGTACCATTCAGGGTGTGTAGATTTGTAGTCTTAAAACGTTATAGATTACAACCTTTGTACTCCTTGCTTCAAATATCAATAGTGTTTTGAACGGACGATTGTACAGTACGAATATAAAAACGTACTCGACAGTTATATGACCATATAAGGCTTACAGGATTCGCTTCTCGAAATATAAAAACGTACTCGACAGTTATATGACCATAAGGCTTACAGGATTCGCTTGTCGAAATATAAAAACGTACTCGACAGTTATATGACCATAAGGCTTACAGGATTCGCTTGTCGAAATATAAAAACGTACTCGACAGTTATATGACCATAAGGCTTACAGGATTCGCTTGTCGAAATATAAAAACATACTCGACAGTTATATGACCATAAGGCTTACATGATTCGCTTGTCGAAATATAAAAACGTACTCGACAGTTATATGACCATAAGGCTTACATGATTCGCTTGTCGAAATATAAAAACGTACTCGAAAGTTATATGACCATAAGGCTTACAGGATTCGCTTGTGGAAATATAAAAACGCACTCGACAGTTATATGACCATAAGGCTTACATGATTCGCTTGTCGAAATATAAAAACCTACTCGACAGTTATATGACCATAAGGCTTACAGGATTCGCTTGTGGAAATATAAAAACATACTCGACAGTTATATGACCATAAGGCTTACATGATTCGCTTGTCGAAATATAAAAACGTACTCGACTGTTATATGACTATAAGGCTTACAGGATTCGCTTGTGGAAATATAAAAACGTACTCGACAGTTATATGACCATAAGGCTTACAGGATTCGCTTGTGGAAATATAAAAACGTACTCGACAGTTATATGACCATAAGGCTTACAGGATTCGCTTGTGGAAATATAAAAACGTACTCGACTGTTATATGACCATAAGGCTTACAGGATTTGCTTGTCGAAATATAAAATCACAGAATGGTACAATATATACACAGGATTACAGCATTATAAGTAAAACAGGAATTTATAATATACGTAAAATATCAATTAATTTTCCGAGGTTTATTCTTTATGGCTTTTAACATTACACCATGAACCATTCATACCATTTAATATCTAAGATAAATAAAACACGGACGTACTCTATTCCCTATTTCCCCTGTACAAGGACGATTTGCCAGTAAAAAATGGTATTTTGATAAAGCTTTATCAGATCGTTATTAAACAGATCAATAAATACCTAATCTAAACAACTGGTAAATATTTAATCATATCATAAGCTTATAGATAATGCCCATGTCTTGATCTTAAAGTTTTATGTGGGTCATACTTTTGTTCTGGTATAAGACCAGTATAAGCTGTTTTACACATAATACAACTTCCAAAGGTCTTGTATGTTGTTTATGCAAACTTTTCTAACGGAACACGAAACGAATCACGACTTTATTCAATAAAAAATAAACTGGTGTATATAATTGAAAGGGAGACAACTGAAATATTTTAATTGATGCAGAGATAATAAACACATCTTTTGTACAATATGATTTTTACAATAAGGTTGTCAAAGCTGAAAGTTTGATCAACATAATTATTTGTTCGAATCAAGAACTAATTGCAGGATTTAGCATCTTACCAGAATTTAATGCCATCCAGGCTCTATGAAACAAAACAAAACAACAGTAGCAATACGAAAACATACCACAGGAGATTAACAAACGATTATTATCTAATTTTCTTATTTTAATTAACAATGAATACAAATATAATTTTGTAAAATTTGTGAAGAATTCTTACCTTTGGGTTTAAATTTGTCGTATTTGAGACACTAAGTAATGGTGCTGATGCACATAATGTTGGCAGTTGTACATCTGCTGGCTTGGTAGGTTTGACAGGAGACGGAGTGTCGTACATTTTCGGACTATCACTTACTTCGGTTTTCCAAGGGGTTACACTTGTGCCCCTTACCGTTATTACAGTGGAACGCGATGTTGTCCCTGTTGTAGGAGAGTCACTTAAATAATTATCCTTTAAATTCAAAGGAGAAGGACCTTTCCAAAGCTTTCTTCGTATTCCATACTTAGGACTATGATTAGGTCCATGAGTACACAGCCATCCTGATTTATCTACTTTACCCTTTGTAGGTAAAGGTTTAAGAGCGTTTCTCTTCAAGACATTTTTCAAAGTCACGTCTTCAACAAAGGTATTTGCTGGTTGTATTAATTCCATTTCAAAAATATTCAGAATCGATTTCACACCGGCGTTAAAGTCTAAATGTTAAGATAATTTACTTAAAGACATAGAACATACATCTATTATATCTCGAAGTGACAGGCTGATTATAATATCACAGATAAATCGATTTAGAGAGACGGCGTCCATAGCCAACTTCGTTCCTTCGTCGATTTCTCCATTATGAAATTAACAAACAAATAAAGTATAATGCATTAATTTAAATATTTCTTTTTCCTTTAGTAGATAATCCTCACTTAGGTTGGCAAGTTATAATCGACGCATGCGTTCTATCTTTTTAAATCAAACTCTCTTTTATGATAAAGTAGTATACTATAGCTGGATTATTTTTATTGATTCAGTGAATTTAAATAAAAATTATTATTTAAATGAGCAAATGACAATTCTTAATGCAGTTATGTTTACTTATTTACATTAAAGATAAAAAACCTACACGAAGTGAAAGTTTTATTTGTTGTGTATTATATATTTCATCAAAGAAGATTTCCATTACTGAGATTTTAAAAGACTATAATTTTATTCAGATTTTCCACCGAGGCAAATCATTTCATTTACTTGAGTGCAAATTATACTTAACATTGAATTGACAAAAAGGAGAATTGTACAAATTTGACACCGACAATAACAGATGAATACATCTTATACCTGATTGATTTATGTAATTCTATGGATCGGAGTGAATAGATGGATTTAAGAAGAATTAAGGTTAATTGTTACCAAGACTTTATACAGCAGTCCTCGGCTCCAACGATCTTGTAATCCCTCTACAGCAGTCAGCGGTCAGCGGCTCCAACGATCCTGTAATCCCTCTACAGCAGTCCGTGTTCAACCACAAAAAATGGCGAATTACAACTTTCATAGAACATCCTGAAATATATGTTAAAGAGCTCATCAGCAAGTACTTATGATCTAAATTTCAATCTAATACAGTGACTGTAATGAAAAGTTGATGTCTGACCAATACATGTTACCAACCCTCATTGCATTATGTCCAAAACCGAACTAGACAATACCTGTCCAGGTTTCGTTGAAGAACAAAATATACATATTATATAATAATCTTAACAAATATAAGAACAGGGTACGAGTATTGTTCCCTTAATTAGATATATAATCTGGTCACTGGGTTTGGGGAAGTTTCTGTATTAAATAACATGACAATGTGGCCTGACTGCAACATTCAAATTAGCCCAAATAAAGTAAACAGGTTCATCTACCAAACGGTGACGAACATTGTTATCAAATTTCATTAATATTGTATCAATAATAAGAAAGCCGAACGCATGTCGTCAATCGAGAAGAAATTATACGTCCAATTGCTGACAGAAAATTTTAGTGATGTTTACTGTAGATATTAAGATTGAGAAATCTATCATTAGTAATAATAAAAACTTAGATATAAGAAGAGTTTGAAGATACCAAAGGGGTAATCAGAATCTGTATAGCGAAGGACAGATAACACAATGGCCAAAAGATACCAAAGGGGTAATCATAATCCATATATCGAAGGACAGATAACACAATGGCCAAAAGAAACAGTACAAAAGAACAAACAACGATCTACAAAACATACACATAGAACTAAAGATCGAGTAAAACGAACCCAACTAAAATCCGGGGTTGACCTCAGATGCTCTGCAAGGGTAAACAGTTCCTGCTCCACTGGATATCTAATTTAGAGCACACGTTTTTATAATAACCTTCATCGAAGAAAGCTCATAGTCAAAACATTTGAAAGCCAAATAATTTAAAATCTATGAAAGCAATTAAAAACAAAAGGTCATAAACAGGATAACTAAAATCGACTAAGCTCAGGGAGGAGAACCTTAGTTTTAATTGTTACGAACTGTAAATAAATGATGATACTTTACTAAGTGTGTCTTTCAATTAAAAAAAAAGGTTTATATTTAAGATATTCAAACACTACAGGACTATTAAGATGCAGATTAGAGCAGCTGATAAAAAGAACATATCAAATGTGAATAAGGTTGTCCAATAAATGACAAAAAGGAAAAATTGAATATGATCGTGGATCTTTACATCCTGTATCTTCACCACGTGATCCCTGGATTTATATGTTAACGGATATGAAACGATACTTCAAATTTATTGCAAATGAAATTGTTTGAAAATCTAAACTCAGGCTTGAACACTAAAACGACAATTAATATGTCATCTTGGCCTATAATCTGGCTACCATGAATAAATAATACTTGAAGCTCCCATGAAGACTGATAGTTCTGGAGTATTAACAGTTACATTGTATATGATTGTAACAACCTTGACTCTCGCATGAAGACCAACAATTCTAGAGCATTTTTGACAACTGTAATGTATGATACTTTTAGTAAAATAATATCAGTTCTTCCAAAAAGTGACAAAAGCATGTAAAATGCAATAATGTTAAATGATTTTGATAAACATAATAAGGGAGATAACCCTAACAAAATTGACAAACATAAATTCAAAATAGACTGGCGTTTATCGGTTAAAAAAGAGAGTGAATAGAATAATTTGCTTTCTTGATATAAATTAAGGGTGGAAAACACTTGTATGACAGCATATGTTTAACTCCGCCACTGTGTGTAATTACAGTGTATGTACCAAACCAGTAAAGTGAGCGGTTACATGATGTGTTAGGAGCACCGATTGTGTCTCTGTTTCTAAGATTTGTACATTACATTTTGAACTGTTGCTTTTGTTTTTCATTTGATTATAAGTTTATTTATAAACAAACTTATGAAAAATGTGGCAAAAATTAATTTATTTTACCCTCGCAGATTACTTAAATTTAAGCTACGCTATATTTTCATGGGGTAGAGATGTGAGAGTAAATGTAACCTATATATAATAAGTAATTATTAATGGCTCCTAACAGGGTATATAAGCAAAGCCAATCATTGTGTAGGGGTGTATATGATGTTTAACGTCGCCTCCCATCATTATTTATTTTGAAATACATGATGGGTAACATCCAACAGAAAAATTCTGAAATATCAACACCATTTTACCAAACTATGCTCTAGAAATCCCGTAAATTCGAACGATTTCTGTAGATACTTTTAATCGAGGTTAGATGAATGAAACGATAATACAATTTATACTCATATTTTGGTTGAACTAGAAGCTATAATATGTAGAAAATGAACACTTTGCTATTTTCTAATGGTAAGTTAAACACTAGATATACGCGTGTAGTAGCAGGAATCAAATTTAGGGATTTATGATACCTTACTCTGTGTGTGGTATGCAAGTCAGAGCGCAACAAAAAAATGTCCAAAATACTATAATTGTTCGTTATCAATTAGAACGACAAATTATATTAATATGTATGTCTAATCCTTTTAAAATGGTAAACACAAAAGTAACACATGATGTAATAATATCAAAAATCAGTATTTTCAACCAAACAGGAAATCCCTACCGCAGCATAATTGATTTTGTGGCGATTATATGATTTGTTTGATTTGACGAGATATCGATCTATTGATTGTCTACTTTACATACTATACAAACTTTCTATACTAATGTGTACGTGTTTTAATTAAAGCTGTTTTATTCGGAAGGCAAATTAAAAAAAACAAGATTAAAAGAATTAAATTTAAATATCATTTAAGTCCTTCAAGGTCTCAAGTACATGTAGTTTCAGTGTAAACACATTCACGTACGTAGAAGGTCAAAGAAATAAAGGTCAACACATTGAATTATACATATCCCATATTAATTGGCAATGTTAAATATGAAAAGTAATTGACAATAAAATTTACTACCAACTAGATAGTAGATACATATTTCGGCTCTAAAAAGATACATACGAGGTATTCCCCTATATTATATTTGTCAGATAAATTAATTTAGGATCATTGGCGCATTGTTTCTGTTGTTCATATATGTTTAACTAACACATTAAATCCCATGTAATACATGCATTTAGTCTTGTGTAAATGATACCCCTCGATAACCCCACTGTTATTATTCTAGTACACATTTAAAAACAACCGTCAACAACTGAACAAGATATAACTGTAGGTGTGTGGAATACGATCGCGACATGGCATCGTCTCTAGGTAGATTGGACGGAAAGGTGGCACTTGTCACAGGTAATAACAACATTGTCTTATCTTGTAGATTTATCATGACAAAGTATTTCTTTTAAGTTTATTTTTTATAATGGTTCTATTACACGTACATGTTGTGTATTACCTGTATGGTCACATCGTGATCATGTGATATAGGTTAAAAGAGCGCGAGAAGGAATGGTGTTTAAATAATTGTCAAGGACAACCTGGATTCAGTCTGTAGCTCAGTAATTTACTAGATTGTAACCATAATGAACGAAATGAATTGAAATATATTAAAACCAGAGGCTCTCAAGATTCTGTAAAAATCTTTAAATTATCATCAGACCAATGGTAAACTCTCTACCAAACTCTCTGACAAAAGAGACGACTTCAGTTTTTGCCATTACAAATTTTCCACTCCTTAATGATAGTGATATGAAATCGAACATCGAAGGAACACCTGAATTCGCCCCCGGTTTTTAGTGGGGTTCGTGTTACTCGATCTTTAGTTTTATGTGTATGTTTTGTAGATCGTTGTTTGTCCTTTTGTACGTTCTCTTTTGTCCATTATGTTGTCTGTTCATCTTCGATATACGGATTCTGATTACTCCTTTCAAGCTAACAGTTTGTATTCAAAATTTTACTACCTCACCGTCTTCTCAGTACTAAACTTGAAAAAAAAAAGGATTTTAAAAGAATCGTTTATATTCGTATTAACTTTAAGATAAGTAGCACCTGTTGAAGACCATTCTGACAGTTGCGTACATATAATGAGTTTAGTTTATGATGATTTTATTTGTTAAATTAACAAAAGGGATAGGACACAAGTTTTGCCAACTTATGAAGTCTTCTCCCATTAATACAATAAATTCACATAGTATAATGATCATTCTGAGCATGCATATAATACATATAGAAAATATATTGTAAATAATGTAATAAACGAATTAATAACAAAAAATAAAAGTTGTGTTGGATGGATGCGAGGTTGGAGAGTAGATAATTATCGAGTAATTATACTACCAGGAATCTTTTTGAAGATTTAATAAAATTGAAAACGTGTTTGAAGATATTGATATTTTCTTCGTATGTTAAGTCATCTAATGAGAGTACATATAATGAGAGAAGGCATTGACAATTTTCTTTCGATTCAAAATTGACTATTGCTTCCTTATTATGTCTTCCGATGACATGTGTTTATACTATCTAATATTTGAAGGGCCGCCATAGTCGTCATTGTATGATAGTTGGATTTACAACTAACTCGTACCTGTGCAATCAGTGCCTATCATCACTAAATTTGTGAGTTCGAATCTCGCTCATGGCGGGGTGTATTTGATACAACCTTATGTAATAAAGTTTGTCAGTGGCATGCGCCAGATCGGTGGTTTTCCTTGGGTACCCCTGTTTCCTCCACTAATAAAACTGACCGCCTTATATAACTGAAATATTGTTGAAGTGGCGTTAAATACTATGTAACCATAACCCTTACAAACCCAGGAGAGTGAGCATTCATGTATGTGTGTCTTTATTCACGTATGTGTGTCTTCATTCATGTATGTGTGTCTTCATTCATGTATGTGTGTCTTCATTCATGTACGTGTGTCTTCATTCATGTATGTGTGTCTTCATTCATGTATGTGTGTCTTCATTCATGTATGTGTGTCTTCATTCATGTATGTGTGTCTTCAATATTGCCTGTGTTTCTGCGATTTGTCGATTAAATTTTGGAATTGTTCTGTCGTATTTTTTGTTTTTCATTTTGATTATATTACTAGTTATATTATTATTCACAATACAGGTGCTAGCTCAGGAATAGGTCAAGGTACTGCTGTCCTGTTTTCTAAGCTTGGTGCAAAGTTGGCAATTACTGGACGAAATGAGGCTAATCTCAATAAAACAGCTGATGAGTGTGAGAAACATAGCGGAGTAAGGGTAAGTAATGTCGAAATATTAAGATGATTACAACAAAGATACAGTTCCAGATTATCACTGTCTTAAGAGATTTGATATCTGCATTCCTGTCTTTGTACTGGTGAAGGCTTATAGGACTCAAACCAACATTGCTGCTCAGAGCGTCCCGCCGGTGTGGCGGCTAGGGAGAATCCTCTTGATGAGGGGGAATTCCGTGTTATACTACAGAAAGACTGGCCGTGGACAGTAGTGGTTAACGTGTTTGAAAAGTAGCACCCCCTGTACGCTACAGACCAATTATATATCTATTGAAAAGAGTATATATATAGTCACATGGTAGCCGCCACTAAAGACTATATTATTCGTCTGCACCCAACTCTTCATACTTTTTCAGTGGCAGTTAAAAGTCATTGACCCACACCTTCCCTTCTTTTAATATAGTTTATATATCGGACTTCTTCTTGTCCTGAATATAACAGTAATACTGATTTCTGGACCTTATGTAGTAATTAATCAATTTGTTGTCGCCTTTATTTTTGTTATTTGTGATTCTATAATGTGTTGCTGCTGACATAATATCTACTTAAACAATTGAGCTACGTTGAGGACATCATGAACAATCATAGGTCTGTTGTTTGTTCCTGTGGTGTGAATCAAATGTTGAATCTGAAAAACTCTAAAGATATGTTAGAGTACATACAATCCAGGTCTCTCTCCTCATACAATAGCATTAAAACATTTGACCTCTCTACCCTCTACACAACTATTCCCCTCTCAAAGCTGGAAGACGCAATAAAAGAATTAGTCCAGCTGTGTTTTATATACAAAAAAAAAGAAAGAATAGTCAATATAGATACAAATACCCTGTATCAGAAAGGCACAAATCTTCTTTTTTTTTGTAAATAAAAAAACATTCTGCCAAAAAGTTCTCTGAAACTGATTTCATTAAAATGCTCCATATTTTGATTGACAACATATTCGTTATCTTTGTTCATCGGGTCCAGCTTCTTATGAAATGTTTGAATTCAATGGTAGTTTAGTAACACCTTAAGATCTTCTGGGTTATATCGGACATTTTAGGTGTTTTAGAATCAACTGTCATATTACATCTTTTATCAAGCTCATCTGATGAATAAGTTTGTGCGGTAGAAAACCAACAATAATTGTTCATTGTACTATAATGTTTGGTTTCCCGTCTTGTTTGATGGTAGAAATTCAGCTTCTGCTTCTGCCTTTTAATGGCCAGTTGATGGTTCTGCCAATTCCTTGGTGTTACATTGCTGCTGTGTTATCATTGTTTTTTTAGGAGCGACAATGTTATCGTTTTACTGCCAAAAAATGTTTCACATTTGTTTCATTTATGGCTTTAATATCCCGTCGTTTGAATCAAAATAAACAAAATAGTCTGTTCGTACTAATGTTTTGCTGAATGTATCATTTATAACTCGAAAACTTGGCATATTCGAAGTAAAATCACCGGTTCCTTCGACTTTCACTTAGCAAGATTCTACTTTATCGTATTGTTATTTTTTCAGCCACTGACGATAGTCGCAGATTTAGCCAAAGAGGAAGATACCATTAGAGTAGTAGAAGAAACGATGAAATTTTACCCTGCTTTAGACGTTCTGGTTAGTATAATGGGGTTAATAATCTCCTTTCATAATAACAGTTAATATCAGTCTTAATATGTAACCAAGCCCAGTTGTTACGTGACAAGTACTTATTCATAAGACATCTGTTGAATTTATAAATATACAGTCCGATCAAGGTTAAGCACCACCTGACTTGTTTCAATAATATCTTTTCTTATAATGAACTTATTTCATATCGGTTTGCTGTTTTCGATACCTGTACACACATACTTACCTGTGAAACAGGTTATTGATCGATTTTTATTTATGTGTATATGACAGGGTGTGTAAAGTGCCACGTGTACTTTTCAACATTTGTGTTTGCGAACGAAAGCTGATTTTTTGTGTGTAGAGTTTTAAGTTTCATTTTCTATTGGTTTGGCATGGTGCGGCGAAAATTAACCATACCAGAAAGGTGGCAAGCTGTTGGCATGCATAACGGTGTTTTTAGCCATAGAAGGGTGGCAGACCACTTTAGGGTTAACCATTCCATCATTGTACGACTGATGCAGCGTTTTCGTCAAACGGGGAATGTTACTGACCGTCCACGTGCAGGTAGACCTCGCAAGACGACGTCGAGAGAGGACAGGCTCATATCCAGACGGGCGCGGAAACGGCCGTTCAGTACAGCTGGTGCACTTCGTGGTAATTTAGCGTTTGGAGGCCACATTAGCACACGCACTGTAATCAGACACCTCCACCACCAGGGACTGCGAGCGCGACGACCCATAAAACGTCCACAGTTGACATTACGTCATCGCCATGCTCGATTTGACTTGTCACATGATCATTTGGGGTGGACTATTCGCACATGGAAACGGGTCCACTGGTCTGATAAAAGTGGTTTTTTGTTACGCCCTACCGACGGTCGTGCAAGCGTTTGGCCAACGAAACACTTCATTTCAGGACAACCACATTTTGGGCACAACTGCTTTTGGGGGTGGGGGTGTAACTGTCTGTAGTTGTTTTTCCTTTGACTGTAAGTTGGACTTGTACGTTCTTGATGGTAATCTGACAGGCCAAAAATACCGTGACAATGTGCTCGCTCCACGCGTAGTCCCCCATTTCGACAATCATGCGTTGGCTGACAGGCCAATGTTCATGGACGACAACGCTAGGCCACATAGAGCCCGAATTGTACAACATTTTTTACAGCAAGAGGCTGTTCAGACAATTCCATGCATGGCCTGCGATGCCGCCAGACATGAACCCTATAGAGCATGTATGGGACTTTATTGGCCGAAAAATTACCCAACGCAATCCAAAATGTCAAAATATTGACGAATTAAGAACTGCTATCTTACAGGAGTGGCAACAGTTCCCCCAAGAACGGCTTAGGCGTCTTGTGCGAAGCATGACAAGGCGTGTTACAGAACTTCACAATAAACGCGGTGGATATACTCGTTATTGATTTTTATGCCTTACACACACATGTACGCACAATAGATGCATTTAAAAGTTTTTAAAATCTGAAGACTCTGCATTTTAATGCAATGTTAAAAACTTCCATCAAAGATAAACTGGTTTTACGTTTTTCCAGCGCCTGTTTTGAACCCCATTTTTGCCACGTCATAATCACATCTTTCAGGATGGTAAATACTTCGTAGATTGGTAATTTTAGAGCCCTTGGTGTAGTTTTTTAAGAAGTGTAAGAAAAATGGTGATACCTATTTTATTGTTTTAACAGTATTGATGTAAAAAAATATATCGATAAAAATATAGGGTGGTGCTTAACTTTTGTCGGAGTGTATAGTATGCTATCATCGTTGTTCAGTTTTGAGCGATTTATTATTGATCATACATATATATATGTTTTGTTTTTTTATATTTTACTTCTGTTTTCGTTAACAATACGTTAAAAGGGAATTCGTTTTTCATAACGGACGCTCAATGATATTTGATTGTGAGGACCTTGATACTGTCACCTCACACTGACGTTGTTATTTCACTGAGTGAAGCGATCCTCCAGCGAATACATTTGGGTTTTTTACCGAAAATGTACGTTTAATTTGATTATCCTGTAAAGTCTAAAACAACTGCAAAGGTTTATTGAAAAGAGCCGAAATGA
This sequence comes from Gigantidas platifrons, assembly GCA_002080005.1. Lineage (NCBI taxonomy): Eukaryota > Metazoa > Mollusca > Bivalvia > Mytilida > Modiolidae > Gigantidas > Gigantidas platifrons. Next base: position 306,249 of record MJUT01041800.1, read on the forward strand.
ACCCCTTGAACGATGTCCTCTTTCCAGTCCGCGTTTTTCTGTTGTATTTTCTTATCGTTCGCTTTACATAAATCAGGTACCAGGAGACAGCTATTTCTAAATAAAGCAAAGCTTTAAGCCCAAATTATATGGTTACAATACGTTTCCTAGACATTTGCAAAAGTATTTACACGAACAATGATGTTACCATAATTGTTTTTATTGTTGATTTTTTAATAGACCAACCATATTTATATTTTTCTCTTGATCTTTTAGCTCCTTCCGTATCAAGCTCACATCGATATATTAATGGCTAGCTGTATATTATAATTAACATAGTATTACTAGGTGTATGTTATAATTGACAGGTAAACTGCTAGGTAGTATGCTATAATTGACAGGTAAACTACCAGGTGTATGTTATATTTGAAATGGAAACTACTAGTTGTATGTTATAATAGACAGGTACAAATGTAATCTACTAGGTGTATGTTATAATGGACAGGTAAACTACCAGGTGTATGTTATATTTGAAATGGAAACTACTAGTTGTATGTTATATTTGAAATGGAAACTACTAGTTGTATGTTATAATAGACAGGTAATCTACTAGGTGTATGTTATAATGGACAGGTAAATAACTGAGTGTATGTTATAATTAACAGATAAATTACTAGTTGTATAGTATGATCTCGAGGTAAATAACTAGGTGTATTATTATAATTAACAGGTACATTCAGCAGGTATAGTAGAAGTAGGAAGTATAGAGACAATGACCTTAGAACAATATGACCGTGTTATGAATATAAATACAAGGTAAGTGTTCTCTTTGTTGGAAGGTATTATGTATATTGTGAACAGAAAGTTTAAATACAGGTCGTCAACAATTCAAGCAATATCAACAAATTGAGCAAAAACCTCAAATAATTGAACACATAAAAGGCCATGGCATAATTATGGAGTTGGAAATCCAGGCATGGGACAGGCACACACGGTGGCATGGTGAAAATGTTTTTACTATTGACATTAATATATATCTAATCTTATATTGGAATTATATCAGGTTTGGCTGCCACCGCAGAATAAAAATTGTTGGTCTTTTTGGAATTCAGAGATATTTGGTTGTTTTTTGTTTTTTGTTTTTTTTTTGTCTATCTTAAATGATTATAATGTTTTAAAACCTCTGTTTTCATTCACATGAACTATGTTATTTTCAAAATTGATACCAACGATTCTATCAATGTCCATCTATAATTTCTGTATGACAACTATTTTTAAATGTAGACAGTGTGGAACAAAGAGTGATGCCACATTTCAAGTGGGATTACATAATAAACATTGTTATGCTTATTTTGTTTGTTACACATTGACTACAGACAAACACCAATTCTTTCCATTTATAACTACCTATGCAATCAGTGCCTATCACCACTAACGTTGCGAGTTTTAATCCCGTTCAGGCGTGGTGCACTCGATACAACATTATGTGATAAAGTTTGTTGGGGTAGTCCGGTGTCCGCCGCCAATTAAACTAACCGCTACGATATAACTGAAATATTGTTGAAAGTGACGTTAAACACCATAGCCTACCAACTCACCCACCACCAATTCATTCCTTACTGTACAGTTGTAATATATAAATGAGACTAGATCATAATAAAAAGTACTACTCACCTATCTAAATCTTAAGGTTGTCAAGTGTGTAAATCTAGAGGTTTGTTTGATTAGGAATATTTATATTGGAAAGGTATATGTATGTGTACTTTGTTTTTGTGACGTAATAAAAGATCATTACGATTGATCTGTGGTACAAACTACTTATCTTAAAGACGGTGTTTATCTATATAATAACGTAACTATTTAATCCTTAGATCAGTATTCCATCTAAAACAGCTATGTGTTCCTATCTAATAACATAACTATTTAATCCTCAGATCAGTATTTCACCTAACACAGCTATGTGTCCCTCACCTGACAAAGACCAAAGGCAGTATTGTAATAGTCTCCAGTGTTAATGGAATTAGATCAGTAAGTAACATGCTAGTATATCATAAAAAATACTTCTAAAATCGATGAGATTATGTAAGTTAAAGGACTGAAGGTAGATATTAAAAAACATTGAAATGCTTAAGAATGGATAAAACTCTAAGCTCTCTGATAGACATACCTGATAGACATACATTACACCTATTCTCTCTGATAGACATACATTACACCTATTCTCTCTGATAGACATACATTACACCTATTCATTTGTTGTGTTCAAATCAGTATACATAGTAATACTTTGCAATTAAGGAATATTTTTGTAAAACAGGAACTGCAGTTTCTACCATGTATTGTCTTCAATGTGAAACTATCACATATCAGTTGTCATGTATATGGCATACTTTATAGAAGTGAACGCCACAATACATGTCATTACTGATACCATATTATATTACCCAATCTTGTGTTCTTCTCTGTGTGCTGTTTTGTGGATCATAGTTTTCCTTTTTCGTTTGACCATTTGTTTCGTGTATTTGGTTTACTTGCTGCAAAAGATTTTAAATTATCTGGCTTTCCAACCTTTAGGATTTTTAACGTACCTGATGAAGGTTATTCCAGAAACCCTTCATTCGCACTACATTAGATGTCTAGTCTTTATTAGTGGTGATAGTAAATGATTGTGTATGTAAATATTCACGTAGTTACCACACGATCATGATCACAAATTTTAATATAACTGATTTGACACAATAATTTTCTCTCTATTCGTCAACAATTTCACGTTTTCATACCTAGAGACCTTAACTCAAGGCATATACATTTAGTACGTCTGATGAACATTACAAAATTATTATGAAGAGAAATTGATTCATTCATATCAATATCAGCAAAACGAACAAACCATCTCTCATCTCTATCACAGAACACGACGAAAGACCACATTTGCCGATGGAAAACCGGCATCTGACAGGGCACAGAAACAAAATTGGTCAAATTGGCTCTCCACCAGCAATACAGATATTAGAATTCAAAAAGTTCCACAGTTTCGCGCTTCCATACAGTATCACACAAATATTATTACCTTTTAAATGATTTCATGTGTGAGGTATAATTTTAATTATTTACATTTTAATTGTCTTATTGAATTTTCAGTTTCCTAATGTTATTGGGTACTGTATGTCAAAAAGTGCAATAGACCAATTTACGAAGTGTTGTGCACTAGGTATGTAAATACACATAAGTGTTGTGCACTAGGTATGTAAATACACATAAGTGTTGTGCACTAGGTATGTAAATACACATAAGGGAATACTGAAGGGGCAATGAAAAACTGACAATCCAGAGAAACTGGCAACATAGGGTACACAAGACGAAGA
>MJUT01041800.1:311664-331580 GCA_002080005.1 Gigantidas platifrons
AAAAACAAAACAAAAACAAACCAGAGAAACTGGCAACATAGGCTACACAAGACGAAGAAAACCAGAACAAAAACAAACCAGAGAAACTGGCAACATAGGGTACACAAGACGAAGAAGAGCAAAGCAAAACACAACACGATACTGTTGGACACATATATACACAAACAAACACAAATGACATAAATAAGACATGAGCATGTAAATCTATGTTTAATGTACTAATCCAGTGTTTCCAGTATACACGCTGTTTAATATGAAAACAATATAAGACCAATCTGTTCTCCATTATACCTTATCAGTTTAGAAAGGTCGTATATGGTACCTTGACGAAACATCTGGACGTGTTAAACTGTGTGGCACAAACACAATGGTAACATGATGACGTTGTATTCAAGCTTGTTTAAGATCAACATCATAATTCATTGAAACAACAGTCCACCCTGGACATTTCCATCCACTCGTAGATATTATCTTCGTTGAAACAACAGTCCACCCTGGACATTTCAATCCACTCGTACATATTATCTTATTGAAACAACAGTCTACCCTGGACATTTCCATCCACTCGTAGATATTATCTTCATTGAAACAACAGTCCACCCTGGATATTTCAATCCACTCCTACATATTATCTTATTGAAATAACAGTCCACCCTGGACATTTCAATCTACTCCTACATATTACCTTATTGAAACAACAGTCCACCCTGGACATTTCAATCTACTCGTACATATTACCTTATTGAAACAACAGTCCACCCTGGACATTTCAATCCACTCGTACATATTACCTTATTGAAACAACAGTCCACCCTGGACATTTCAATCCACTCCTACATATTATCCTGATTCTGAACCAAGGGATGTTTTCTTTCTACTTATTGCTGCCCACATATCAGAGAAGCAGCAAAGTAGCAATAATATCTTTGTATTAGATTTATCCTATCAATCCTCGAGCCTATGATGTTCCACATTGGAGGCCAGCCCACTAATGATAGATTCTGATCACCCCTTTGGCATCTTCAAACTCTTCGTCCTGCAACTTATCGGCAAATCATTGGTAATTAACGAAAATACATGTATTATGTCAGTAAATCATGGGGTTGTGAGATATCACACCACACAGTATTTGAGGTTATGCAATTGATTCACAATATAAACTGGGCAATCGTCAGTTGATTGAGACCTGACAGTCGACTGCAGGCTATGACACAATTCTCTAAACATTGTGTTACCTAAACCATTTCATTTCTAGTTTATATGAAGTGTTAACTTGTTCATGTCCTAATTATGTCTCATATAAATGTTTTAATATAACACAAGGATGGTTTGTATATATTGGTAAACTATGCATTGTGGGAGGTAGCTACTAATATAGGATCATTATGATATGACATTATATAGCCATTATAACTTTAGGAATGTGTATTCATGCTAAATAATATATTCCACTAATACTTGCTATAATCATATATAATAAAAACGTGAAACAAAATCCAGACATGTATTATGTTTATCATTAAATAATGACTTGTACTAAATAAATATTTTCAATAAATACAATTTTGTAGTCATATGGAACGTTTGTCTTAATATAACATGAATACCACCATGTTGAATTTATATTGATGTTAAAAGGTAGACTGACAATATTGATGGTGGAGAAAACAGTAAATACAGTATTATTGCAATACCTTTATACCTGTTGTAATTGTATTTTTCAAAGTAGATAAAAATAATCTAATTTTAATTCTACATTATATTAATGTAAAACCATTATTATTCTTTCCACAAATTTACAACAGTGAAAAGTGAATATCTATATTAACATTTTATGAATAACATGGATTACCATGAATCGTCGAACATACGAATTATTCCTTTCTAGTACTATATTTTGTTTTTTCCCTTAATTTATTTTCGTCCCTATCCAAATCGACCTACTTTTCCGTTGGTAGTCAAAAGTCATTATCCGCTTGTCCCACGTTCGTGTCCTGGATTTGCACGAAATATTCATAACCTCCTTATTTACCATAGACTTAGTTACTGTTGATCATTTTTATTTACAGAACTGGCACCAAAACAGATCCGTGTAAATAGTGTAAAGTAGGTTTTATATTTGTAATTTACTTGTATTAATAGTTTTAATGGAAAAAAAAAAACAATGAAGCAGTATTATGTTGTTCAACAAGAAATATATCATATTAGATCTATATATGCAGTTTATATTCGAATTTAAAATTAAGCGTGGCCGTCCTGGTCGTTATGGTATGGTAATTTAATTTACAACTACCTATGTAATCACCACTAACGTAGTGAATTCAAATCCCGCTCATGAATGCCGAGGTGTACTCTATACAACATTATGTGATTATTTTAAAGTTTGTCAGTGGATTTCAAAAGATTGGTACATTTCTATTTTTTTCCGGGTTCTACAGTTTCCTCCATCTGACAGCCACGATATAGCTAAAATATTGTTGAAAGTGGCGTTAAGCCCTAACCCCTAGAATTCATGCTGTTTTATCGCCTTTTTCCAGACACCAATAGACAAGAAATACATAAAAACTCCAACAACACAAGAAATTACATCATACATATACTGTCTTCAATGTGTAAAACCTTTGGTCAAGACACAACTGTATAAATAGTGAACTAAACAAATATTCAATAGTTTATAATATAGTAGCATAAACATTAAATGTGGTTCATTCCTTCATAATGGTGACCATCGTATTTTTATACCCCCGCTCCCCGAAGGTGGAGGGGGTATACTGTTTTACCTCTGTCCGTCTGTCCTTCCGTCCGTCCAAGATATTTTTCGTCGCATTTTTCTCAGTAACTATTGATGGCAGAAATCTGATATTTGGTCACAAGCTTCATATAGGTATGCCATATTGTAGTTAGCGTTTTTGGATCTGTCAGATTCCTACTTCCTGTTTGCCGACTTAGTTGGTTTTTATACACATTGAGCATATGCACATTTTTCGTCACATTTTTCTCAGTAACTATTGATGGCAGACATCTGATATTTGGTCACAAGCTTCATATAGGTATGCTATATTGTAGTTAGCATAAATATTTTGTATTGTAAATCAATTCCAGCTTACACTATTTTCACGTGTATTGCTTGACCAATTCAATACATACATACATATATAAATAAAACTGAAGTCGTATCAAAATCTTTAACTATTAAACATGTTTAAGAGAAAGACAAACTGGACCGATCGAGAGAAGATGATACTAATGGAGGAATACGAGAAAAGGAAGGACGTTTTAAGAGCAAAATTTTCATATTTGGCAACTGAATAAAAATTCCCCTTAATTTCAGAGTTTCGGTTCTTTCGGAAATGTAATGTAATTTCCAGCCCTTTTTACCAGTGCTGTAGATACATCGCTAATTGCACGCGAGACAGATGGTTGCGATAATCCATATGTGTCTGCTATCACCCCCTGAAATGATCCACTCGCGTAAAATCTCAACGCCACGAACACTTTCATATTTGGTGTCAAGGCTCGATTCCTAAATGTACTGCTTTCTAAGTCATCCTGTAACATATCACATATCATTGCTAACCACTTCGCACGTTAAAGACCCCAATGTAACAGCTCATTATGAGCATTATGCTCATGATGAGTGGTCCATAGGAGACCTGTTGCACTGGCAAAATTCTCCGTCCCTACCCATCACATTTCCTTGTTTCGAGTCCCGTGGCGTTTAAATTATTCTCGTCCTGAATATAGCTGAAAAATTGCTCGCTGGACGTTAAACATCAATCAATCAATCATAATAGACTCTCGGTCAAATCTGTATTTGTCTATTAACTCGAAGTCATCGTAGATATCAAGAGCATTTGTACGGTCTCTGAATACTCGCTCTCTACGTAAAGCTCTTCTCCCAGTATGAAACAACCGAAAACATCCGACATGGAACATGTTTGTATTGGTAATAATGCAATACTAGTAAGCTTTAATTATACCTATTTCATATACTCGCAAAGCACGTGCCATCAAATGGTACGGTTGTAAAAATATTTACTCATCCGGAAAATGACCTTGATGGTGAATTTGATGTACATGTAAGATATGATATGGATTTGATGATAAACTCGAATGCCTATGAAATATTGCTAATATGGTTTGTTGTTATCTTTTTATTCATACAATATCACTTTCATAACTCACAATCTATGTAAATAGCAATTCAGGAAAACTTAAGGAACCTACCCACCTACCTTAAAGTTAAAGGAAATCTTAAGTGTTTTCTTAGTTTAAGGACGTTTATGAATACCACTTAAGTATGATGGGCGGAGTTTCCTTAATTTAAGGTTACTAAGTATTCTTAGGAAATACTTAAGATATGAATACCACTTAAGTAAAATGGGCGGAGTTTCCTTAACTTAAGTGTTTCCTTAGGAAAATCTTAACTTAAGTGGCTTTATGAATACGGGCCCGGATTCTTACTTCCTGTTTGCCGACTTAGTTGGTTTTTATACACATTGAACATATATGCACATTTTTCGTCAATTTTTTCTCAGCAACTATTGATGGCAGAAATCTGATATTTGGTCACAAGCTTCATATAGGTACCCCATTACGTGGGAAACATTTTTGGACCCCTCAGATTCCTACTTCCTGTTTGCCGATTTTGTTGATTTTTATACACATTTAACATATATTCACATTTTTCTTCCCATTTTTCTAAGCAACTATTGATGACAGGAATCTGATATTTGGTCACAAGCTTCATATAGGTATGCCATATTGTGAGTAGCGATTTTGGACCCGTCAGATTCCTACTTCCTGTTTGCCGACTTAGTTGGTTTTTATACACATTGAATATATATGCACATTTTTCGTCACATTTTTCTCAGCAACTATTGATGGCAGAAATCTGATATTTGGTCACAAGCTTCATATAGGTATGCCATATCGTGGGAAGCGTTTTTGGACCCATCAGATTCCTACTTCCTGTTTACCGAAGAGCTGGGGTATCATAAGTGAGCATTAGCTCACAGTTCATCTTGTTTAATCGGTATCTGAAACATAACCACCGCGTTAGGGCTGTTGATTAATTGGCCAACAAGAGTAGCCCCCTGCTACAGTAAAAAGATTGTAATATGCCACGAACAGGGTCTGAAGTAGTATGTCAATATGGACATAAACACTTCTGTTAGAGGAGGAGACAGGTTTGTCTGACAATATTGCTTACATATAATAGTTATCAGCGTACTTATTTCGTATCCATTACTAATCGTTTTTCTATACCAACTAGATATTAATACGTGTATGTTTCTTCAGTCCAGGTGTCATTCTAACAGAAATTCATAAGCGTGGAGGTATGGACGAAGAAGCTTACCAAAAGGTTTGTGTCCTAGATTTTCTGTTGTCTGGTATGACAAATATAAAGATAGCTTTAGATAAAGGTTAGAGAATACAGAAGGGGCAATCAAAGATGGACAATCCAGAGAAACTGGCAACATAGGGTACACAATTTTCTGTAGTACATATATCTGTCTTTAGATTTGGAAAATGTTGTTCTGTTTGATTGATTGATCGATCATGATGAAAACTGATTTACAAAATATAGAATAACAAACAGGTTAAACTGTGGTGGCGGGATAAACCTATGGTGGAGGTGGTGTGGTCCATGTGGTGGCGGGATAGACCTATGGTGGAGGGTTTAAATAACGTCATAATGTAATCTAGACGATGGTAAATCAGGAATTAACTAACATATTGTCGTCTCTGTTATTGATCTTCCACATGAAATGTAGCTATTATCAATATAATGGTATTTGCTGCTTAACCGCTAAGTGCATATCATTAAGGAGTAAGATCGGAGACTTATTGGTTCGGAATCAGAATAATATGTCCGAGTGGTTGAGCAACATGTATACTCGCATGGTGTGTCTGAGAATTCAAGTAAGCCTGTTTGTCTAGTACACACCGAACATCATCATCTCATTAAATGTAACCTCTTCCCGAGAATTACTAATTATGCGTTAAACAACAATCACTCACTCAATGTTATGGATATAATGTATGTTGCTGTGGTCTTGATATTTTAGGCGAGTCGAAATATCATATTAGTCTTATTGATAGCGTCACACGCGTAGCTCTAGTAAATATCTATTAAAAAGTGGCTTCAAAAAATGTTTGGTGAGCATTATATGAGAAAACATGTAATAGATCCTGAGATTACGAAAGTTGACTTCATTTCACACATTCATTGTTTCCCTCTGTCTGTACTTGTTACTAATTATCTCAGTATGATATCTTTGAATTTAAAGAGAGGAAAAACATTTGCTTAAATTACGTATTTTCTTAATATCTACTCAAAAAACAATCTCGCTTTTGTTTTCTTGTATTTTCTAGTTCTTGGAGAGAGCAAAGACAACACATGCCCTAGGCAGACCAGGAGAGGTATCAGAGGTAGCTAGCACGATTGCCTTTCTAGCATCCGATGATTCATCCTTTATAACGGGAGCACAAATACCAATAGACGGAGGAAGACATTGTATCTGTCCACGATAACAGGTGTTTACTGGACGAGGAGGTCGACATTGTATCTGTCCACGATAACTTGTGCTTTTTGACCATAGTGTTTTAAATATGTTGAAGTGTTATTAAGCAATTCTACGTGAAAGTACATACAAAACAAATCAGACTGTTTTATCAGAAATAATAAAGGTTGTGAAATATTTGGGATAAATTATATGTACAGAAATATGTCATAGTTTCTCCGATGTGGGTTACAATCCATTAGAAAAGGTCATTCGCAGGTATTTCACCCTCAAGACCAGGCCTAATTCACTGTCTCATATTTGAGAGTAAGAAAAAGAAAACTTACAGTAACTTATAGTGAGCTAATAATTGTTGAAAATTATTGTTGGTGGCACATTGCAATGCACAATTATCTATCTTATCTATCATCTGTTCAGTGTAATAATCAAAGAAAAGCTTGAAGATACCAAAGGTGCAAATAGAAACCGAACATCGAAAAACATATAATACAATTCCCAAAAGAAAATGAACATAAGGGATAAACACAAAGCTACAAAGTACTACACAGACAATTACAGATTTAGTCATTTGTGGTGAACTCAATACACGTTTCCTTATGCCTTATTCCACTTGTCATAAAACTTCCCGGTTCTTTCCTCATTCACGACTTATTACCACTTATTACCCGGTTTGTAACTAGATTAACACGATGGGTGCCACTAGTGGAGTAGAAACTGCTTACCCTTCCGGAGCAACTGAGTTCAACCCCGGTTTTTAGTAGGGTTCGTGTTAATCGATCTTTAGTTTTATGTGTATGTTTTGTAGATCGTTGTTTTTCCTTTTTGCACCATTGTGTTGTCTGTTCTTCTTCGATATACGGTTTCTGATTACCCCTTTGGTATCTTCAAACTCTTCTCACTGCCACCTTTTACAGGCATAATTTATTATTTGTCATAAATAAATATAGTATAACTAATCGTAGATTTTTAATATCAAAATAAGACCACGGGTGACCGAAGTACGCATAAGGATTAAAGGAGTGTGCGGAACTTGTTCCGTCCACGAGTTTAATCGTTAATGCGTATTCGGTCACGAGTGGTCTTATTTTGATATTCAAAATGTATGATTTAGTTATACTGTTTATTATATAGACTTTCAAAATTTCTTATATATTTTTCTTTTATTTGTATATTTGATTGCATGCGTGTGAATCTAAGAGCAATGATACTACAGGGTTCAACTGGAAGGATCTGCCATCTTGAAAATGTGAAATCCTATTTTTCATATTTACAACAATGTACAAAAATAATTAAAATGCTTACCTTGAAAGCTTATTTTAGTTAAATCAAATCACAATTGAAGCCTATACAAAGCCAAATAGTGTCTAATCTTTACGTCTCAAACTGGAAGTCTTCATATGACGTCAAGGGACATAACCACCACACTTACAGTTTTGCAAAAGTACTTCCGGCGGGAAAAAACTGATATTTCACATGTGAAATACCGGAATTTATTTCACGGATAAATCCCCATAATTCACACCTATCTATATAATAATATACAATTACTGTCTTTTGATGAGGTAAATGTGTGGATTTATTGACTTTTGAAAAAAATGATATTCACTGAGCCCGAAAGGGTGAAGTGAATATCATTTTTTTTTAAAGTCAATTAATCCACACATTTACAGAATCAAAAGACAGTAATTGTTTTATTCTATATTTTGAGGAAATAGTGGTTTTCTGAAATAAAAAAAAGTTACATGTCGACTGTCCTGACGTAGTGCTACATTATTGTTTACATCACGACCATGTTATTATCTGAATCTTTATCATTTAATATATTTTTTAATGTTCGTCGGATAAAGTGGCAAATCTACTTTTTTTCATTGGTTGATTAAAATAAAACATTCCTAAAAAAAATCCATGTTCCAAAAATAGTAACACGTGAGATTTACCGCTGTGAATATTACATCTGAGGAGGTGAATACGTCTTTTTATTTTAAAAAATGATTTAGGTAGAAATCTATACTAAAGAATTTACTAATATAGAATAAAGGCGAGTATTACACACTTGACATTAAACAAAGAAATCATTCCAATAAAAGACTTTGCTAGTATAAATATTATTAACCTAAGATTACATCAATGGAAGAAAAGAAAATACTATGAGGAAATGATAATATAATTTCCTGTCATGGTCATGATCGTATGGTAGTTGAGATAATATCAACTTGTACAATCAGTTCCAGTTCCGCTGAAGTGAGTTCGATTCCCGCACATTGAGAAGTGTACTCGATACAACATTATCAGATAAAACGATAAACTAACAAAATACTACATGTCTGAACAGTTCCAAAATCTGATAGAAAAATCGTAGAAAAAGACAAAACTGAACCTCTATCACACAAATACATGCTAAAGCTTGTTATTGACTCTTACAAAATATCTTGCTTTAGGAATGAAACAATCTTATTTTGTAAAAAAAATAAACAAATTACTAAAACAATCTTATTTTGTAAAAATAAACAAATTACACAAAAATCTTCTCTGATTCTAAGAAAAGGTTATCTGAAACTGCGTGAGTCCTTAATTTGCTAACAAAATAGTTTCTACATGAGGTGAACATATTTTTCATATATACATAATATATACATGTAGTCGGCATTCCTATGGATACCAACTGTGCTCTTCTGGTCGTCTTGTTCTGTTATTCATATGAGGCATACTTAGATTCATGCAATAAAATGAAAAACATATAATACCAAACTGTCGGAACAGTTTCAAAATCCAATAGAAAAATCGTAGAAACAGTCAAAATCGCAACCCTAACACAAATACATGGAATTTTCAATTAAAGGGAAAAGAAGCTCCTCCGAATCATGGATTTCACGTACCACTGTATATATGTTTTTCTTTCTCTTAATAATGCCAAGTTTGGTGAGTATGTTGATCGCATCTATCCCATTGAGCCTGAAATAAAACATACCACAGGTCCAGCTAGATCTGTTTCATACATTGACGTACACCTCGAAATTGAAAGTAGGGACCATGTTTAGCTGCGGAACCGTAGCCCTTTATGGTCCTTTTTTTTTTTTGCGAATCATAGGGCTACGGATTTCCCCTATGCAAAAACTTGCGGAATTTGCGACCTCGATTGAGTCGCACCTTTCCAGGGGTTTCTGGCGATCGGACGCCAAGTGTGCGTAGCCAAATATGTATGTTTCGTTCCCTCAAATATTTTTCTATCACTCTACATTATTATTTATGCAAAATCATTAAAATCCTTCTATTTATTACAACAAATATCTGATTACAGTTTAATCCCGCCTACTCTGGACGCCATCTTGACACCAACGTGTAAAACGCAATCGGATGCCGGAGAAGTCTTGTTCTGTTACGGCTTTTACATAACTTGTACTTTCGTTTGTCGATCAGACTTTCTTTATTCATTTTTCGGACTTTATTCCTGAAAAAAGCGGATATAATACACACTTCTTGCATGTTTACAACTAATAAATACAGGTTCCATTCACAAAAGTACAAGTTATGTAAAAGCCGTAACAGAACAAGACTTCTCCGGCATCCGATTTGTGTATTATACTATGGTGTCAAAGGTCGCAAATTCCGCAGGTTTTTGTATAGGGAAAATCCGTAGCCCTATGGTTCGCCAAAAAAAAAAAGGACCATAAAGGGCTACGGTTCCGCAGCTAGGACCAGGTTAAGAACGAAACCTTACGACAATATTAAATTTTCCATTTATATGATTATATGCCAGAACATTCCAGCAGCACCTGCATATGGAATATTTATCCTTCAGTTGATACAATATTCCAGAGCTTGTGGTTCCTATCGTGATTTCGGTGACAGATTGTTCTTGTTTACAAGGAAACTACTAAACCAATGTTCCCAATTGCTAAGTTTAAGTTATCACTTCGGAACTTTTACGGTCGCCACAATTATCTAGTTAACCATTACATAATATCTCTGTCACAAATTATCATGTATATGTTTTGTTTGTCGTAATTAAAATTTTGTCCTTTCCTAATTCATTTTTAAGTATGACGACAGATTCCACCTGTGAAGGAACTGCTTACCCTTCCAAAGCTCCTGAATTCATCACCATTTTTGAGGGTTAGAGTGAAGATTATGGTATTTAACGCCATTTCAACAATATTTCAATTATATCGAAGAAAACTACCAACCTGTCACTGACACGCTAGATCACATAATGTTGTATCGAATATACCTCGCCATGAGTCGGATTAAAACTCACAACTTTGGTAGTGAAAGACATTGATTGTATAGATAGTGGTAACTCCAACTAAAATACGATCACCACCAAAGATTACTCCATAGACTCATATATTAGCTCACTGGATGAAAGGTCCATTATGAAAACCGCTCGGAGCCATCGACTCTCGGCAATCCACGTTAAATAAGAATAGAATTATCAAAAAGTCCATGTGAGGTATTACCGCATTTTTTCCAATGTGGTCGTGTAAGTTCGTTAGATTTTCACAATTCAAGTTAAAATATAATATATGCCTTCCCTAGTAATTGTTAATGAAATGACCGTGACATATGTAACTAGTGCATGTTAATCACAACAGTGTAGAATGTAATACATTATATCAATAGAAAACACTTAACGTATTAACTTACATTTCAATTCAAGTATGTCATATATGTAAGGTGTACCCAGAAGTAAATATGGATGTGTCAAGTTTTCTAGTTGATAGTGTACGGAATGGATTCACCAATGTAAGTTAACACATGTGTAATTATAGGATGATAATTAGGTACTAACCTCCTAGTTTGTTTTAATAAAAAAAAGAATTCTGGGGGACTTAAATCTGGGTATTGTATTGCGTATTTGGTGTGATATCAACACCAGCAGGGTTACTTATCACCATTTATAGAAGCATAACGAATCTGGTAGAACATCAATAAGGTATATATAAATATTGATCTTCTGACTCCAAGCAAACACAATTAGTTCTTTAATACGTAATACATAATGATGTTAAGAACAATATGAGCAAAACAAGGGTCAAATGAATAATACATTTATTGAATGATTATCATAAGATGAAGAAAAAAAAACATACCACACTGTCATCAATTCATTTATTGTCAGAAGATAACAATTGCTGGTTTTATGGGTGATTAACGGGTCTATTACAAGTTATGGTGTATATTTCCAAATATAGAAGTTTCCTAACAATATTATATTACACTATATATATCTACCTGTACATTTCTTATCTCGCCGTGTTTATTTTGTGTGTATCTTAAAGTGTGGCTATGGTAGTGTGTCTTAGCCACCGGTAGAGGTCATTATTGGTCACATACTAATGAAAACAATCATTCAGATATGTGCGAGAAATGTTCTTAGGACAAAGAACAACGTAATGGCATCATCTACAGCTAAGCTGTCCAGTATTCTACCTGACAGTGTAAAGAAAGGGTTCACTGATGTAAGTCATGTACTCCTACATATTTTGTTTTACTGTGAATGCTTTGTACTTATACGGGGATGTATTGAACGGAGAGGGATAAAGTATACATATATCTCATTGCCTGGAACTCTTCATACATGAAAGGTAACATTGTTAGCATGGAACTGGATCTTGCTTTATATACGATAAACAAATAACAACTACACATTGTTATTTAAGTCATTCAATATACATGGCAGGGTCTCACGACCCGTGTTTACACTTTTTACATTTAGAATTATAATTGTATCAAAAAATATATCATTTCTGTTCTGACACAATATTTATTTCAGTTCATTTCTTGGCTTCTGTTGTTATTGTGTCGTCTGTGCAGCACAGTCCGACAATCGCTAACTCTTCAAATAACGCATAATGGACAATCTACTGAATATGTGCACATCTTATTTAATTTTCGAGAGGCTGGTTTTGTCGAGTTTCTCACCTCCATTTGAAATCAAATTTATCATCTGAGTCACAAGGGGGGGGAGTGTTGAGGAACCACTGCCATTACTAGCATTTTAATCAATTAAATGTAACACCTACTTTACATGTTTCATAGAATTATAGAAATCATTTCCTGACAATACCAAAAGTTTCCATAAGTGACCATAACTGATTTTCTGTATCTTGTTCAAGCCCTTATTGTGTCTTGATCACGAAGGCTTTTACATTGTTTGTCTTTCTACTTTAAGAGTACCTGATGATACGTGTCTAACTCTGTTCCGTTTCTATTATAATTGACTGTAATTTTAAATTATAGACACGACATATGATCTATTTCAGGGACATAACTATGATAGTAACAGACCAGAATACACTGATGAGGTAACAGACGAGGTCATACGAATGTTAGGTGTTTTACCTGAAGCAGGTATATAAATTAGATGTCAACTGAGGTCGTCAGCCAAGTGATACGAACCGATCCTTGGCAGCGTTAACAGGATTTGTAAGCACAAAAACGTAAATGTATGACTATGAGCCTATCACTCATGTTTTGAGCTAACTGTGAACCACATCGATGGTGTAATGGTTAACGTTTTCGTCTCGATTGTGGTAGATCGTTGGTTCGAGCTTCGGTCGTATAGCACCAATGGCTATAAAAGTATTCGTCTCGATTGTGGTAGATCGTTGGTTCGAGCTTCGGTCGTATAGCACCAATGGCTATAAAAGTAGTAGTTGTTGCTACTCCTCAACATTAAGCAGAAAGAGCAAAATCTGTTTGGCTCGGAATCAGGATAATGGGTCAGAGTGAAGCGACATGTCTATCTGTAGAGGAATCAGGATAATGTGTCAGAGTGAAGCGACATGTCTATCTGTAGAGGAATCATGATAATGGGTCAGAGTGAAGCGACATGTCTTCACGCTAACTGTTGTTTCAGTGAGTTAGCATTATGGAATCCAATTAAGCGTGTTGGTCATGTATAAAGCGGACATCATTATCATCTGATAGAATGTAACTTGATATCGCCATCATAAACCTGAAAATTGTTTATGTGGGGTTAACCAACAATCACTCACTCACTCAGTCAACTGTCCATATATTGAGGCATGATGATAAGGAAATGCCTTGTGCTGATTGGTTAAAATGATATAATTTTAAGGGAATTTAAGGGATAATAGATGGCAGTGCGTGGTAGCGTAAGCTGACAAGGGTGGGGAGGACGAGAGGACGATCATGACCATTGGATGGCGACGATGATTAGATGTCAACTAACTGAACCTGGTGTAATGTGATCAAGTGTGAATTTTCATTTACAATTAGCTACTTAATTTGTAGCATTTTGAAACATTTCTGTTGAAGAAATTATTTGTTTTAGCGTGATGTTGGCTTATGGTATATTTTCCTTTTGTTTTAAGACCAAACTAAAAAATGCACTGTTGCTGAACTTGGAGCTGGAACTGGGAAGTTTACAAAGAAAATCTTCAATAAGATAAGAATGCGTGACGTAAGTATTATATTTAACTACAATGAGATATTGTTTTATCAATATTAATATTTGAAGGTGTTTATTTAGACAGACCATATAACGCACTGATATAGAATTATCATAGAAGACTTCGTCCTCAAAGTCAGTATACTAGTATATATATATACAATGACATATGTTTTACCAATGTCTGTACGTGTTTGCTAACGTTTTCATTTGTAATACTCATGGGAACCTTCAATCTTTATTCAAAATAAATATATATTACGCAGGCTCTTAATTGATATGCATAATAACTTTTCTGCTTAAGATCAAGAGAAAAGAGTGTTCCAATAGCTATATCATGGCGAGAGTAAATTATATGGTGATGATGTCCGCTTTGTGCTAAACCAGCACGCTTGGTTGGATCTTTATAGTACTAATTCCCGAAAACAACAGTCCGTTTGTAGACATGTTACTTTACCCGCGCACACTATCCTGATTCCAATTCCACATATCTTTTCTCTTACTTTTTAATACTGGAGAAGCCAAAAATCGGTTGACCTGACCATGACCGGGCTCTAATCCACAATGCACTGCACTCAAAAAGAGCACAACAAAACCGATGCAGTTTTGACCAATTGATTTGTTAGAGAGTATAGAATAAAACATTAGATAAAGTTGAGGTAAATGCAACTTTTGCATTTGTTACAATTGTTGCACTGAAATCAGAACATATTGCAAAGGTACAGATAGAATAAATAGTTCAGTCTTAACGGAGCTTGAAGACAAGGCTACTATTGGTTGTTGTTTGCCTTCATATCGTTTGGAAAATCGAATCAAAATTACATATTGTATGTTTCCCTTATGTCTTCCTATCATATGATACAAGTAAACTAAGGAATCTTGAGGGGACACAAGTTCGAAATAACTGCAGGATATTTTATAAATTTTACCAGAACAAAATGTATAGGAAACATCTAAATATATATATAAATACACAGTCTGCATAAATAATACAAACAAGGGCTGATATATTTAAAAAAAAAATCACGATTTTGAAGACTATTTAACTATTTATAACAGGATGTAACATTTGTTGCCACAGAACCTATGGCTGAATTCCTTACAGTTTTACAGAAGAACAACCCTACCGTGCAGACATTACAATGTGCTACAGAAAATCTTTTATTACCAGATCTATCTGTACAGGTAACATTGAAGGCACACATATTTTAATTATTATTATTCTGGTTCAACTATAACAGTATTATATTTTCTTTCAATATTTCGCATAATATATATTACATATATAAAATAAAGTAATGGGGGTCATTTAAAGTGCACATTTTTCTTAATATCGCCTCCATTTCTTAACCCTCTGAAGTATGTAAATTAGACATCTTTTCTCCGTTGAAGTATACGACCCTTCCTCCATTGTCGTTCACCAGTTGTTCTGGAGTCTATACAGAACTTTGAACGGGATGTTAATGGGTTTTCCGTGTTTTGTGAATGCCGCGAGTTTGCACGTAAAAGGGCAGCTTGCAGCAGCTATTATTAAGCAATACTTAGCGAAGAGTGACCTGTTCCAATGCATAATTTCCCTTCCCGATCCACAATCTGTCTTTTTCTTGTAACAATCAAAACATCCATTTATATGTTCATTTCAGTAACATCTTTTACTAAATATATTTTTTTCTAATGAATTAGAGCTTATACTAAAATACGTCATGTGTATCAGATTAGATAGCTATCATTTTATTGAATATATCTGCACTACTGTCCAATTTATGTTAAATAACAATGGACAAATAATTATATCAGAAATATATCTAAGACTTATTTAGAATACCTAGAAGGTAGTTAGTTGATCCATAGGGTTTCAGACATGGATCCAAGATGATTTTTAGATCTCAGTCTCCTTCACTTGACTTTAAGATTTCCTGAGTCCTTCAGGGGATACTAACACTTCCGGAGCACATGGTGTCGTTACCGGTTTGTTGTCTTTCCATTATTGTTTTATATCACCCCCAGATTTTGGTGTGGTTCACGTTGCTCGATCTTTTGTTTTCTGTGTAGTGCTTTAGACCATTGTCTTTTCTGTTCCTTTTGTTTTCTGTGTAGTGTTTTAGACCATTGTCTTTTCTGTTCCTTTTGGCCATTGTGTTATTCTTGTTTATTGTTGCCTTTGCATTCTTTCTTTATCCATTGGACCCTGTGACTCTGTGTTCGTCCTCAAGCACATGGAGGATTCGAGTAAACAATAAGCAAATAAATATAAAATAACATAACAATAGGGTTACAAGTTCAATCAGGATGACGTCTTGATGCATTAGCGTCTCCGTCCTCATTAATTGCACCTAAATTGCAGTCTTTATGAGAAGAAGAAAAGTTTAAAACATGTATTGGTAACATGTGTTTAATTCTTAAGATTTACATACATGATAATGAATGATTGTGTATAAGCAGCTTTAATTTCAGGGAATACTTGCTGCACAATGTTTCCATTGGTTTTCAAACAAGAAAGCTTTGGATGAAATACATCGTGTTCTGAGTGACAATGGCAACCTTGGTGAGCGTTTTTAATATTAAGATAAAATTAACAATGCAATCACAAATACGAAAATTGCAAGAAGGAATATATAACTGAGACAAAAATCATGTAAATCATAGTTTATATCAAGTTTTAACATGAGTTACATTGTTTTCATAAATATTGTATCCTGAGCGATAGCGAGTGATAAAATGTAACAAAAGTAATGTCTCCTATGTTAAGCTATGCCTTCTATGAATTATTTCGATTCTAGTGGGTAAAGCCTAACTTATGCTTTGAAGTGGAAGTCAGTAATGGAAATGCATGTCATAACAAAAATCCACTAACCTTCATGTTTACAGTTATTTTCATATATAGATAACTAGACAGTGTTGCAATTAAGTTACTGATATTTTCCAATGTAAAGGCATTTTGATGTTAGCAACTTAAAAAAGTAAAATGGTAAGAACATCCTGAAATAAATCAGTAACAAGTTAGTGTCAATATCACCAGAGTTCTTTGTAAACTATGTCACCGGACGACGACAAATTACAAACGTTAAAGTCGATATATGGTTGTATTTAGCTTTTAGCATTTTACCGGAAAAATTAATATGTGAAGAAACAAAACGAGTATTTTTATATTTGTATCCACCACAGTCGTGTATGAATACATGAAATCACGTAGGAATGATGCTAATAATTTGTTCAACAATACTCATGCGCGAATTTAAATATACCGGGAATTCATCCCCGCATTATTTATATAGCCAATTAAGAAAGTCTTGTTAGAATTACAGTTTATTTGAACAAATCGAAGTCACATGAAACAATTGAAAGCCAACATACAGTGCTACAAAATCAAGTTGAGGTTAATACCAATGCACTCTTTATTATATATAAATGATTAATGTGAAATGATTGGCAAAATCAGTGAACAATGACCGACATTTTCAACAATATTAGATTGTTTATTGTTTCAAAATCAGTATCAAGTAGAAATATAAGAATCAAACTGGAAAGAAAATATAATATAGATTGCTCATATGTGATTGAATATACTAATTTCTCTCAGTTTTATTATGGAATTTCAACGACCGCAATATTGACTGGATTAATCAAATTCACACTAGAATTGACCAACTTCGAACAGACCCTTGTCAGTATAATGGATATAAATGGAAATCTGCTGTTGACAATCATTCAGGTTTTCAATTTGTTGAGCAGAAGATTATGAGAGGAACAATAATCAAGGTATGCACATTGCACTATGATACTTATTATAGATTCATATATAACATACCGTGCTTCATGTTTGTCTAGCCCTATTATCGAATTTAAAGTAACTTTAGCTGGACATCATCATGTATCGGTTAATCCTTATAGATTTTTTCAATGTTTCAACTAATATCAGGTTTGGCTCCAATATAAATGAATAATATGAATTAATCAACGTAATTCACGATGTCAAGACATTGTTGAATAAACAAACGCTACCTTATAGGAATGAAAAAAGTATCTACCAGCCTGGTGAGAGGAATGGTGTAGGCGTGTGTGAGAATGTTTGCCATTATAGTTATACATGTTATTCAGCAAATGTTTAAGATTCCCAACATACCCGGGGTATAGAAATGGGACCGAGAGCTTCTTCAGCTTGAAGGGGCGTCCGTCGGTTGTGCGGGATGTATAAATTGACAACCAACCCGTCCTTCGGATGAGACGTAAATAAAACCGAGGTCCCGTGTTGAGAGATTGCCACCCTCTTCGCACGTTAAAGAACCCAGTGTAACAGCTCATTATGAGTATTATGATCATGATGAGTGGTCCATAAGAGACCTGTTGCACTGGCAAAATTCTCCGTCCCTGCCCATCACATTTCTTTGTTTCGAGTCCCGTGGCGTTTAAATTATTCTCGTCCTGAATATAGCTGAAAAATTGCTCACTGGACGTTAAACATCAATCAATCAATCAATCAATCAATCAATCAATCAACGTCCACAAGTTCGGGAAAAAATAAATATAATAAATGTCCCAAAAATCACGAAAAAGGTGTAAAACAGTCATGGGAAGAAATTGTTTGAAGGCTTTAAAAATGTCAATTTACCTCCTCACCCTTTACTTTTCCCACTTCGTTCTCAAATCTTGCAACCTATTTTGTCTGATATTATAATCGGTCATCTAATCTATTATGTAAGAAGAGTTGAAGATACCAACGGGGCAATGAGAATCCCCAAATCAAAGAAGTACAGACAACACAATGGTTAAATGAAAAAGGACAACAGGACAAATAACGATCTACAAAGCATACATATACAACTAAAGATCTAGTAACAGTACCGAGCATTGTACGTATGTCGAATTTTCATTAACTGATCCACAATAATAACCAAAAAATGAAAAAAGAAATATGCTGGCGCTTAACGTTGTGTATATTAATATATAACCTTCATCAAGTAAGCTCAGCATCATAAGATTAGAAAGCCAAGTAACATAAATGTCTGAAAGAGCAAGAGAACCAAAAAGACCAAAACAGGATAACTAAATTAATGTGTTAATAATAAAAAGACAAACAACAAATATCATACTGTGAGAACATTTCCAAATCAAATACAAAAATTGTAGAAAGAGGCAAAATCGATATACATAACACACAAATATATGACCGCTCACTTCCCTGGCTTGGTACAAACACTTCAATAAAAAGTGGCGGGCTTAAACTAGTTCTACGTTTCCAAATATCCCCTCTTAATGAAATGACGCGGTTATGCAAATGCCTTCCACGTTTAAGTAAAATGCCAACCCTCATTATTTATCAACTATAAATTGCATTGTTTTTATTGCTATCCATTACTAGGGTGATGTAGGAGTTATCCTGAATCATTGTTCCACACATAGTGGTTTGCAAAAGTTAGAAGAAAGTCAAAAGGCAAAGGAATTAGATGAAATCCGTAACATTCTTATTAGCCATCCAGATACTAAAGGGAGTGATTGTATAGAGCTGTCATTCTTCACAGATATATACCAATATAGAAAAGTCGCCATTAAATAAAACATGAAGGAATATTTTCTTGTAATTGGGTATCAAAAGAAATAAAATGAAAAACAAATAATACGTCGAAAAAGTTCAAAAATACAGTCGAAAAATCATATCAACAGAAGAAAAATCGATACCTCTCACAGAAATATACATGACCTCTCACATTCCTCTATTGATCGATACCTCTCACAGAAATATACATGACCTCTCACATTCCTCTATTGATCGATACCTCTCACAGAAATATACATGACCTCTCACATTCCTCTATTGATCGATACCTCTCACAGAAATATACATGACCTCTCACATTCCTCTATTGATCGATACCTCTCACAGAAATATACATGACCTCTCACATTCCTCCATTGATCGATACCTCTCACAGAAATATACATGACCGCTCACATTCCTCCATTGATCGATACCTCTC